>JAEANM010009479.1:0-16346 GCA_017656035.1 Myanophis thanlyinensis
TATGTATTTTTACCTGCTGTACACCGCCCCGAGTCCCTAGGGAGAGGGGGCGGTATATAAATTTAAATAAATAAATACATACATACATACATACATAAATATTCTTCATTCAGTTAATTTTTCTGTTTCAGACTAAGAATCAAAAGAAGGAGCGAGCAGCTGCCCAGCATCGATCTCAGGAGGAATATGGCTCTGTGCCTCACTCCTTTGTGTTTCATCGTGGTCGTATTGGCAAGAATATACAGCAACTCATCCAGGATGTTCGGCGAGTGATGGAACCCTATTCTGCTACCAGCCTCAAGGTGAAATTATTAAATGCCATGAAGGCTATTGTGGTTCATGAAAATAATTGCATTACAGGTAGTGCTTGCTTAACAACCACAATTGGGACTGGAATGTCTATCTTTTGATATTGGGGTCATTTTCTAAATTCCATTTGAACAGTTGAAAATAATCTTTACAAAAGCAAATATTAATTACATAGATTTACTTGGAAACAATGGAACTAAAATGTTCTGCAAAACATTTTCATGCTTTGTATAATTATAAGTTATAATTACTAGTGTAAATTACTATTTTATTTTCAAAGCAGATTATAAAATGAGGTGGGGACATCAGTTAAAAGCATGAGAGGCTGTACCAAGAGGAAAACAACTTGGCTAAATAATGTAACACACAAAGGCAACTAGCCAGACCAATCTAATTTTCAGTCCATTTTTGCAGTGCTATTTATTTCTATTAATGAAGTAAAATTTAAATATATTTTATCCTAGATTTTTGTCCCCAAAGTGATATGACCCTAGTCATAGTTGTGTCTTTTTTTAGGTGCGGAAGAAGAATTCTTTGAAAGATTTTGTGACAATAGCTGGACCTCTGGGTGTGACTCATTTTCTGGTCTTCACAAAAAACCCCACCAGCATCAACCTTGTAAGTGACATATTAAGGAAATGTTCCGTTTTAAGAACCTATGACCCCTGTTGTCTGTGCTAACTGGTCTAATTTTGGCCTCTGTTCAATTACATATTTTGGAAAGGATTTGGAGCATGTTCTGACCTCCTCCAAATTTTCATGCAATATTGTTACACCTTGTTGCCACCCGATGTGAAGAGGAGATATACCTAGAAGATGGCCATCTCCCTGGTTGTGTGTGGCAAATCAGCCCTGTTATATCTACGTAGAAGTAAAATAGGAAAGCTTCACTATCACTAATCCTTTTCTTGAATCAATCAAGATAAAATTTTATGGCTTCTGAACAGGAAAAGGACCTCGAAGCTATGGCGAAATAGTTTCATGTCAAGTATGCATGAGGATATATGCAAAATTTGGGACTTAAAGGCAAATAAGAGGTGACTTGTGATAAGAAATTGGCTGTTTAATTAAACATACCAAATGCATATATATTTTTTATATTCATCCATACATAACTTACATCTACATCTAGTGAGCAAATGACACTAGGTCTTTAGTCCATTGAATTGGGATGCTGCACCAGCCACAATTTGAAGAACTAACTTGCAAAGCCCTTTTTTCAGCACCATCATAACTTTGAACAGTTGCTGAGTGAGCAGTTGGTGAGAATTATCTGTAATCACAATATTGGAGGAAATGCTGATTATGGGGAAATATGAGCAGGATTTGGGGCTTCCTAAGACATTCAGATGGCAACAGCTGTGAAGAATTAAAATCATTGAACCAAACAAATATTTAATGATCACTCCTACATTGTTTGAAGGCTCCTGCTTTCACAGTGGTTAAAGGTTAAGCATATTTTTTCCCTGAACAGTTTTAAAAAAAATTTGCCCAGTGAATTATCTTAATTCTGTCTGTTTCCCAGGTGCAAATGATGACAATTGTCTTGCTGATTTAATTCTGTGATTCTTATTCAAAGTAAACGCACTGATGCATCTGTATAAATAATTTCCATACCATTGGAAATGAAGCAGAAGTAAGCTATAAACTGTTAGTGTTAGGGCCTGCTTTAAGCTGCTGAATGGTGCAATATTAGTACTTAGGAATTGATGCTTCTTCCTGATGATTTCTCTCTTAGAGGCTCCTGCGCCTCCCTGGTGGACCAACACTGACCTTCAAAGTCACTCAGGTACCAGAGGGATTATATTATCTACAGTGGATAGGCTGGGTAGAACTAGAACTGTCTCTGGAATTTGTCATGGAAGGAGATGCTAAGTTTATGGTTTTAATTGCTTGCTGTTCCTATGTATAGTATACAAAATTACAGATATGTTCCCGAGTGTGTTTATTCTGTTTTTGGATGCAGAGTAGTTCTTATTCTTTTCCTCCTCCACTACCTCCTCTTCCTTCTGTAACAAAATAATTGAACTTTGAAAGCTTTGTGTATCATTCATATAGAATGACCTTGATCATTTATTTTCTGTAAGTTATTTTGGCCCTGGCAGGATATTGTCATTATCTAGTTTCTGAGATTTCACGGAGAGTAGCCCATATATTTCCAAACTCCCACAGTAGCGTAAAGAATACGGACTTCATGTAGGCTGTTTTCAATAAAAGCTGAGATTCTGAGGCAGTCCTCGAAACAGCAGCATCCCCTCTAAAGAGAATGTATGCCTCACTTGTTGTCTATGTTTGTTATTTGAAACAGTATTCACTCATCAAAGATGTTGTGTCATCTCTGAAGCGGCATCGGATGCATGAACAACAGTTTACCCATCCTCCTCTCCTAGTGCTCAACAACTTTGGCATTGAGGGCATGCACATCAAGGTTATGGCCACTATGTTCCAGAACATGTTTCCCTCCATCAATGTTCACAAAGTAAGTATATTCAAGCTTGGGAGATTGGGAAGCTAATCAGGTAACTAGTTTGCTGCTCAGACATCTCTGGTCTGATTCCTTTGCTTGCAGTAACTTTGCTGCCTAAAAATTGAAGTGGGGGATAGAGCTAAATCTCGTCCAGGAGGACCTCATCCCTCTAATAGGCATAGAGCAATGGTAGATGAAACATAAATTTTGGCATAATTGTTGAAGATACTCTTCAAGTTCTTTGGGGTAATTTTGATCCAGATGCAAGTGATGATAGCGTATCTTGGATGACAGTTCTCTGTGATTTCCTTCCAAAGTAAACGCACTGATGCATCAACCTTTTATCACCCATTTTGCTGGATTCTTGGTGTTTCTAACACTGAATCTTTGTTAACTTTGGAGTGCAAGTTTTATAAATGCAGAAATGGAAGTTGGTTATTTGGTTTTGAATAACCTTCCTCCTACTTCTACTACTACTACTGCTACTACTCTTCCCAAGTTGAATGTAGTTCCCCCTTTGAGTTGCACAGATATGATTCAAATATATCTAGAGGTCATCTCTAACTGCAGAAGAGAGCGGGAAGACATAGGATAAAGCTCAGTCCGACTGCCTAGGTTAAATACTTTTTTAGTCAACACGGAAATAATTTTTTTTTTGAGAATCTGGAGTTAGAAACTACAGAGATAAGATGCCCCAGAAACATTTTCAAAAATGTTCAGTGAAGAAAATAAGGATTTTCCAAGTTTTCCTGTATTCCCCATTCCTTCCAGAAATTTTTAAATCAATGATAGTTTAGAATTGGATATAAGAATTCTTGGGCTTGGAAGTTTGATCACTGGGAAGTAGTTTGAGTGCTGGTTGTTGGCAGCTGGAAAATCTTAAGCTCAGTTTGCTTTTCAAGAAAGGGCTCGAGCCTTAGTCTGAATCCTCAGTCTCACCATGTGTGCCTTTCTTTTTTTCTACTTATCAGGTCAGTTTAAATACCATCAAACGCTGTGTCCTGATCAATTATAATCCTGACACCCAGATAATGGAATTACGTCACTAGTAAGTAGGTTTTAATTTCTGCTCTGTGCCACTCCTATTTCCGATGGTTTGAAATAGACTGCTCAGCGATTCCTGATGTGAAATACATTGTATTCATATTCATTAAAATGCTCATAATTCTACTATGCAACATGAGTATGTGCCCAGGGAAAAAGGGACTTTGCAGACACAAACAAGATCCTGTCTAAGCCGGATGCAGATGATGAGAGTATAGTCTGCTGATGTGTCTCTGATCTTATATTTCAGTAAACACTCTGATGTATCCAAGAAATTGTCTTTTTTTAATGATGGGTGGTTGCAGTTTTTTTTCTAATGAGCTCAGAAATCTTTCCTCTCTTTATCATACAAACCCAGAATTCCCCTAAAAAGGTCAACAAAAAAAAAACCTCATCAAAATATTCATGTCTGAATTACTAACTAGTATCTGTTCTTTAACATTTAAGGCAGTTTACTGAACAATATAAATAGTAAGTAAATGGGAAATTAAATACAAAACTCTACGCACATTTTCAAGTAATCCTGTAATTAAGCCTCCTGACAATAAAACATTTAAGCAGTTATAGAAAAAAAAGCAAACTCTTCAGATTATTTACATTGACAAAATAAGTATCTTTCCAAGTTTGTATCATCATTTTGTTTTGCAATTTTAAAGCACACGATCTCGATCATCATCTTAATTTTTAAACTGTTGGTACATAATTCAAGAGGAATTGGGACCTGTAAAAACCAGGATGAAACTAATATGTGAAAGAAAGATGTCTGCCCAATGAAAGATAACTCTTTCAGATGACCCAGTCTTCTTTTTCTGAGCAGGTCCTTTATTTTACACTAACATTGTGAACCATAGCAGTTAAAAAAACTTAAATAACAGTGGGGTGGTAGATGTGGTCAGGGTTCAAATATAGGTTCTTGGATTCGCCACTTATGCCTGAGGAGTCTTGTTTATTTCAGAGTTTGTGTCTATATTTCTTGTTAATATGAGGACAAGAATAGACCTTCCTGATGTGCCATGTAATCCTCCCTTGTCTTGCATAACACTGGTAATTAAACCATTAATTTAATGTTGACTGCCTTTCCAAGCCTTATACACTAGATATGTTGGATTGTAACTTCCAGAATTTCCAGATAGCAAGGCTATTAGCAATTGTAGAGCAACACATCTAACAGCCACATCAGTTAGGGGAAGATCTACTCTACTTCTAGACTCTAGAAGATCTACCTCTACTCTAATCGTGGTTCTCAAGCTCCTTGGCTAGAAGAATGGTCTTTCTCAGGACTGATACCATGGAACTGTAACTTGGAGAGATACCAGCGCTAACTCTCATCCTCCCATTCCCCCACCTCCCCAACACAGTTGTAGTGAAATGTGCCTTTTTTCCCCCCTGATGAAATCTGCTTATCTCCTGTATTTTGTAGCAGCCTGAAAGTAGTGCCAGTGGGCATGAGCAAAGGGTTGAAGAAGCTCCTTCAAGAGAAATTTCCTAACATGAACCGCCTGGATGACATCAGTGAATTGTTGGTCAGGTGAGAAAGAAAAAGCTGTCTGCCTTCTCCTTCCATCTAGATTTTAGTTTCCTTTTGAATCCAGTGGGGAATTCTGCAGAGGAGTGAGAAGGGGAGATGGTTTGAAGGCAGGGCTGGGGTTGGGGCTTTATTTTGCAGTATATGTGTACTTATTTTATTTTTTTTGAGAATTTAAAAACTATTTTAATCTGGAGGTTCCCGTTCCTGAAAAATCCCCTTTATTAATCTTTGTAAAAGCCATCTCTTTATCTTTCTCCTCATATTCATGAGATAGAAACTTAGACAATAACAAGAAAAGATATTATAACAACAGAAAAAAAAAAGACACACAGTACAACACGACTGTAAAACTAATCAAGTGAAAAATGCAAGGATTGTTTTTTTTCTAACTCCAGCTGGATATTCTTGCAGTGATTTGACCTCAGAGAGATCCCAGTATTCTCCATTTCAGCATTTGCTCAACCTATCCTACCCCTCCTCTACCAACTCAAGTCACTACCACAGTAACTGAGATTGCTGGGGTTTGTAGTCTTAATACATCCCAGAGTGGGAATTATTTTGAATGCTGATGATAGTCGTGCTAGAAAGAACAAAAGTGTGTTGTTTTGTCGCCCTGACCTGCAGAGACATTAATCTCTCTGAGAGTGAAGCTGAGCAAGATGGCAGTCATAATATCACAGAGTTGCCGCAGGCCTGCGCTGGTCGTGGGAACATGAAGGCCCAGCAGAGTGCAGTCCGACTCACTGAGGTCAGTCAGGAATGTGGTACTTGAGAGTTGGGTGAGAGTGTTAAAGGACTGGAAACGTTTTATGGACTTTGCACTGAAAATAGAAAAGAGTGAAGGGATAACTGAAGGGATTTTTTTGTAAAATCAAAGAGGGAAGAGGGATGATGAGTTTGTTTATAACGGTTGAAAAGGTCAAAGCTGCTTAGTTTTTCTGATTCTTGTTTATTTTCTTTCTAGGTTTTGCTTTTCTTTCTTTGAATTTTTTCTTTTCATTAGTCTTATGTAAAAATTCTTAATGATTCTACTAAAAAAAATTGAGCATGGATGTAGCATGGGGCCAAGTATAGCAAAAGACAGAACTGTTCTGAGCCTCCAGATGATTTGTTCTGATCATCTGGCTTTGGAATGCGCCCCCTCCCCCCAAGAGCTGCAGCCTTTCTTCCTTTCTGCTCAAGATGCCTGAATTTGAATTTCTGTGTTGTTCGTGTGTTGTCTCCATGTCCAGATTGGCCCTCGTATGACATTGCAGCTCATCAAGGTGGAAGAAGGACTAGGTCAAGGCAATGTACTCTACCATAGCTTCAGTAAGTATTGTGGCTCTTCTGTTTTAGTTCTTCTACTGAAGAGCAGAATCAGAGTATTGATGGAGGCATATTCAAGAACACCTTTCCTAAGGTGGTGTACTGTATGACTTAAGGATAATTGGAGAATAGTGTGATTAGTGCAGCTACTGTTGCAGTAATGTTGCAAACATTTCTCCCTTTTTGAAAGATTCTTTCAACTGGAGCAAAAATTCTGGGGAGATCAGTGTTGTGCTTTGGAGAAACCGATGAACGTATATCATGAACCTGTTTTAAGAAATCTGAGATGACTAGCCTTGGATTTTTGCACTTTTCAAAGGTGTGCATATGAGAGAGGACTGAACCCATTGGCTAAAAACAGCTCAACTACCTCTTGCACCTCTGGATTTAAAATCCAAAAGGCCTCCAAAACATCCAAGACCCAATTCAGTGTTGTAGCCCTCCTGCACTTTGTAGTTTAAAACAGATCCACTACTTGATCACTTCCAACCTGGAAGAAAGTGAAAATTAAAGGGTTGTAAAGGCTCAGGCAGATCCAGTTGGGGTGTGCATGTTGTGGATGTATACTATATTTTTAAGAAAATATAGGCACAGCACAGTCTGAGGCACAGCTAGTTTTATTCATCGAATCCTATCGTTGGGCAGATTGATTTAGGCCATCAAGACCAACTTGCAATGCTCAGCACAGGTATCCTGATAAACAGTCCAGGCAGATCATTTCGAATCACTGTTTGTATATA
This sequence comes from Myanophis thanlyinensis, assembly GCA_017656035.1. Classification (NCBI taxonomy): domain Eukaryota; kingdom Metazoa; phylum Chordata; class Lepidosauria; order Squamata; family Homalopsidae; genus Myanophis; species Myanophis thanlyinensis. The sequence goes on from JAEANM010009479.1 coordinate 7,397, forward strand.
GATACTGAAGAGGGTCCACTACCACATCTCTGGCTAGATGGTTCCTCTGTTGAGCTACTCTGTAAAGAACATTTGCTATCTCATTTCCAGGTTGGGCAAATTAAACTCTTCTTGAAAAACTACAGAGTCAGTACACTATCAGTCAGTATAATGAATCAGAATTAGATGAACGATCTACCATTACAAGGTAGCTCCCTGTCTTCCTATAAATAGATCCTGTCTTTCAGCAGTGAAAACATTTCTCAGTTATTGCCGTGTGTGTTGCCACTTTTTCCTGCCCTCTTGGGTGCCTCAAGGCCCACATAAGTGAATGAAGGGGGAGGTTAATAGCCCGACCTTAGTGACTCTTCTATATGCAACTTCACATTGGTTAATGTCCTGTGCCTTCTTCCAGTTCAGAAGACTAAAGAAGAGATCCAAGAAGCCTTGGCCAGAAAAGAAAAAAAACTGCAACTCAAGGCTCAACGGCGCCAGAAGCAAGAAGCAGATGTGGCCCACAAAAATACACTAAAGCAAGCTCATCGGTAAGGGGAGGGAAGAGCAGGCACCCAAGCCAGGAAAGTTCCAGGCGTATGTTTCTCCCAGAGCCTAAGTGGGAGCAGGGAATGTCCCTTTGGGTTGAAAAGATTGGCTCTCAGGGTACTTGTGGAAATTATCCTTGGCAACAGGAAGAAGAGTCTGGCAGGGATGAAGAGGAAGACGGACCAAGCGGTAGGAGGAGACAGTGATGCTGAGGACCCTGGAATGCAGGAGCAGCAAAATGTAGACGAGCCCTCTGATGATGATGTGGAATATTACCGCCAGGAAGTTGGGGAGGAGCCGGATGAAGGTCAGTGCCTACTTAGTAGGTTTTTAAATTAGAACAATTTGGAGGTGGGCATAGTTGCTCTCAACTTGAACCCTGGTTCTCTAAAATAACCCTCTGATGCATCTGTCCTGGGGAAGGAGGAGGAGTGTGTGCTTTCTCAGCTCAGTTGGGACTAGCAGTCATTGTTCAGGTCTGAGCCAAGAAACAGCATCATTCCTTCTTTTGGCAGATTCACATTTGATCCTCAGCAAGAGCTGATGCCACAGCACTTTTAACTGTAGATGTCCAGTCCTTTCTCTTCTATCACGGGGTAAATACAGGTGCAGGAGGGAGAATTTGGGGAGGGCCAGATTTTCCAATAACCCCATACTAAGCTTTCCTTTTGGTTCTCATAATGCTACAAGCTGTATCTTTTTTCCTGAAGCTGTTTTTCCTCTTTCTGGGTGGGCTGTGACTTCTTACTTGAAGACCCTAATTGATCTAATTGTTGTTACTGCCTTAAGGTCGTTATTTTTTTTAAAGTGCGTATAAAAACGACTCTCTTTAACTATTGCTTTTATTTTGCACCACTCTGTCTAGACTTGTTCCCACAAAGCACAAAGAGGAAACGAAGGCCCAGCCAATCCACCATGCCCAAGAAAAAATGCAAATACACGCATTCAGCGCGAGATCAGAGTCAAGAGGGTATGGGACCCAAAACCACAAGGAAACACAAGAAGTCTTTACTGCCTGGTGGTCAGCAGAGGCAGCCACAAAGTGGCGCTCCTCAACACCGGCAGGGGAAGCTGAGCCAGCAGCAGAGGAATACAAGGCAGCACAGGAAGCCACAGAATGTAAAGCAGAAGCAACCCCAGGCTGCAGGACAGCCAAGAGGCAAAAGACAGAGCGGCTTTAGGCCTCCGGGATCTCGATGGCAGGGAAAATCTAGACTGGGGCAGAAGCAGGCCTTCAAAGGAAAAAGCACCTTTCGAAAAGCAAAGCATTCAAGGAAGCAAAAGTCAGCATAATGTCATGAAACGTTTGCGTAGCCTTTGTGATGTACTGGTTGTTTTATAAAATATATATTGACTCCCACAATCTGCCTCCTCTTCTTTTGGGGTTGGACTTATATATACTTTGATGTGGGATTGGTTGGAAGTGCCAGAAAAGGAAATGGCAGTTGATCAAACATATTTAAGAGGACTTGAGCACTTTGGAAGGAGATGAAATAAGGAGCAGGTGGCCATTTCTTTTGAGGGTTAACATTTCTCAACTGCAATGCAGTAGATTTCTAAGAAAACAGTTTACGTTTGATAATGTAGAACAAATATATATATACCTATACCTGCTTATTTAATCAGGATTTTTTTCTTTAGCAATAATTCTCTCCACCTTTTAAGTTCCTGGGGCTCCCGCAAAAGTTTTCAAAAGATACCAAATATATTTGGCTTCTTTGTGGGCAGCTAAAGCTCTTCAGCAACTATAAAAAGAAATAATAATATGTAAAATTATTATCCCTGGCTAAACTGTTCATCAAAACATAGGGGCAGGTTTGCAGAAATACTTCTTAGTTATATTTAGAGGCTCTGTGATTCCATCTGTGGAAGTAAATAGGTGGTCCTTGATTTCCAGCCATTTTTTTAGTGACTTAGGTTATGATGGCACTGAAAAAGGACTTGTGACTGTTTTTCACACTTAACAACTGTTGTAGCATCCCCATGATCACATCAAAATTCAGACACTTGTCAACTGGCTCATATTAGTGTTGCCATGTCCTGAGGTCCTGTGATAATATTTTGTGACCTGACAAGCAAAGTCAATGGGGAAACAAGATTTACTTTACAACTGTGTTTCTAACTTAACTGCATGATTTATTTAACAACTGTGGAAAGGTGGTAAAAGGAGACAAAATTCAACCATCTTAGCAACAGAAACTTTGGGCTCAATTGTCATTCGTCGAGCATACCCAAACGGGTGGGGGGAGGTCAGTGTTTACTCCTGGTAACCATTTGGACAAAGTTCCTATAGTTTTCTTAGCAAGATTTTACAAATGATTTCCATTTCCTCTTTCCTAGGCTGAGAGAGTTGACCGGCCCAAAGTCATCTGTTTGGTTTTGTGCCTAAGGTGGGACTAGAACTCACAATTGACTGGTTTATAGCCTGTTGCTTGAACCACTAACCTAAATTGGCCCTCTAGCATTATAAAACTTTATAGTTTCGATATGAGACATTGACATTTGATGTAATGGAGCATTGGTCTTACCTGATATGCTCCTTCTCGTCGTGTGGAGAAATAATCCAAAGAATGGGATACTCTGTCCTTTTCCTAGCTCTATGACTGAGTGATTAAAGCTTAAAAGGGGACTGGCTCCTCTTCCCATCTTCTACAAAGGTTTCCAATAGTCAGACTCTCATCCAAAACTTAGCACCGGCCGGACTGCTGGGCAAGCTGGATTATTACGCCACACAACAAGAAGGAGCATATCAGGTAAGACCAATGCCCCTTCGTTGATTGTGAAGAAATAATCCATAGATTGGACATACCAAAGCAGTTGGATGTTTCATGGGAGGGAGACAGCCCGGTCCTGAGATCTTCAGGTCATGTCAGCTGACTGAAGTACCCTCCTGCCAAAAGAAGCCACAGCCAGGCCGTAAGTGTTGAGACAATGCCGAATGAAGGCCGATAGAGATGTCCAGGTTGCTGCCCTGCAAACCTCATCGATGGATGCCTGCATGGACCAGGCCGCAGAAGTGGAAGCACTCCTAGTAGAGTGAGCTGTGATCCCCGAGTGGAAAGGAGGCCCTAGGAGCTACAGGTCTCTGCGATGCAACTATGAATCCATCTGCCCACTGTTGACGAAGCCTTGAAAGGAGATGAATAGAGGAATGTGGCAGTCCTGCAAATGTAGACTTGAAGTGCCTGGTGTACATCCAGAGTGTGCCAATGCTGCTCCAAAGGATGCGCTGGGTTGGGGCAAAAATTGGGCAAAATGAGTTATTGGGCCTTGTGGAACCATGAATTGATTTTAGGGATGAACGTGGGGTCCAGCCTGAGCACCACTCTATCCGGATGAAAGATGCAGAGATCCGGGCGCACGGAGAGTACAGAGATCTCGGAGATCCTCCTGGCTGATGAGATTGCCACTAAGAAGGCCACTTTCCAACTGAGGAGCCTTAATGATGCTGACCTTAAGGGCTCGAAGAGGCCCCATGTGAGGGCATTCAGGACCCTGGGAAGCTCCCAGGTCAGATAGCGATGGACCGTGGGGGTTTTTAGGTTGGCTGCTCCCCTGAGAAACTGGCTCACCGTGGGATGATGCCCCAGTGAAATGGCCATCACTTGCCATCGCAGAGTGTTAGTCCCGAGGCCCTTGTCGAGCCCATCTCGAAGGAAGTCCAGAAACTCAGCGAGGGACACCCTAAAGGGATCCCATTGACACCTGCCACATCAGGATCAAAACGCCTCCCAAGTTGCTTCATAGATTCAGTTGGTTGAAGGCTTGCATGCAGCTTGAATGGTGTTGATAACCCTGTCAGACATGCTGGCCCTGCTTAAGGTGACCCGCTCAATCTCCAGGTGGAGCCAACTGGGGTCCAGGTGTGGAATTGAGCCGTGGGAGAGGAGTACTTCAGCTTGTGGATGCCTCCACGGGTGACTGATGGACAGCTCGACAAGGTCAGCAAACCAAGGTCTCCGTGGCCAATGGGGTGCCAGGAGAAGGACCTCTGCCCTCTCCGACCTCACCTTCTGAATGACTCGAGGAAGAAGAGGAAGCAGGGGAAACGCGTAAAGGAGATCTTGCGGCCACCTGGCACGCAACGCGTCTACTGCCTCTGCTCCGGGTGATGGGAACCAGGAGAAGAACCTAGGTAGTTTGGTATTGGCTGGTGTCGCAAATAGGTCCACCAGGGGAAGGCCGAAGCAGTCTGCCAGCTGCTGGAATAAGGCTAGGTGGAAGCTCCACTTCGCATGGTTGATCGTGTGTCTGCTGAGCCAGTCCGCCCCCGTATTGGTGACTCAGGTGATGTGCTGAGCCGAGATGGAGAAAAGATGTGTCTCTGCCCATTCATCAAGAAGAAGGGGCTCCCGCATGAGGGCCGCAGATCTGGTCCTGCCCTGACGATTGATGTGTGCCTTTGTTGCAATGTTGTCCATGAGGACCAGGAAGTGCTGGCTGCTCAAGTCATCCTTGAAGCTGAGCAGGGCTAGGTGAACTGCCCATAACTCCAGCCAATTGATGTTCCTTGACCAGTCTGACTGATTCCAATGGCCTTGAGCCACCTTGCTGTTGAGGTAGGCCCTCCAACTGAACAGGCTGGCATCTGTCGTGAGAGTGACCTTCAAGTGCTCCCAGAAAAAGCATCCCTGCTGCAACTTGGGGGAGATAAAGGAAGGACTGAAGCACCCTCTGGGGAATTTCGATTTTGACTTGAGAGTGACTGAGACCCACCTGTTGGTGTGGGAGAAGGCACTGTAATGGTTGGAGGTGAAGATGTGCTCAGGGTACGATGCCAATGCAAGAGACCATCTTGCTGAGCAGTTGGGAGAGTAGGGTGAGCGGAACCCGTTTCCAGTGGCTGACTTGTCTGAGGAGATCAAGAAGGCTGAGCTGCCTTGTCCTGAGATAGGAAGACCATCCCCTGTTCTGTGTCTATGACCACCCTGAGATGCTGCAGGTGAGTGGTCGGGGATAGGTGGCTTTTTGCTGCATTAATGAGCTTGAAGAATCCGGATCATGGTGTGCAGGTCCCGTAGGGCTGCTGTTGAGGAAGTTGACTGGATGAGGATTTGTCAAGATAAAATTGAACTTGTATGGGAACCTTGCGGAGGTGAACTGCTAGGACTGCCATCAGTTTCGTGAAGACCTGAGGCACAGAGGATAGGCTGAAGGGTAAAGCCTGGTACTGAAAATGTTGATTCCTGTAACAAAAGCGGAGGAATTGCTGATGAACCAGATGGATGGGAACATGGAGATAAGCATCTATCAAGTCGATTGACAAGAGAACATTGCCTTTCCTGATTAAGGCCAGGATGCTCTGCAGGGAGTGCATTTTGAAGTGGCGGTAAGATATGAAGTCGTTAAGACACTTGAGGTCCAAAATAGCTCTCCATCCTCTGGACACCTTTGGAATGACAATGAGGATGGAGTAGAAGCCCTGACCATGCAACGCTGAGGGGATTTGTTGAATAGCGTGGATGGTGAGGAGGTGATTGATTGCCTCCCGCATGAGATGCCGGACAATTGGATCGCTGGAGACCTGGCATGTGATGAATCTTTCCGGTGGAGCTGAATGAAATTCGAGGGTAAAGCCGAAACGAACTGTCTGTTGCGCCCAGGCGTCCAATGTGGTTTCATCCTATTGGTCCACGAAGAGCACGAGATGGCCACCAATGGGAGGGTTGGGTCCACCATAACTTACATTGATGAAAGGGGTGGCTGCGGCTCCCTCAGAATGGTCACTTGTAGAAGGGTTGTTGTCTACCTCTAAATTTTCGGTCAGAGCTAAAGAGAAAGGGATGCTGAGAAGAGGTGGACAGATCATCGAAGTGATGAAAGGGCTGGTGTTGATAAAAGGGTATGTCAGCCTCCAACTTTCTTCTGAAGCTTCACCCTTACCAGCTGCCATAGTAATGGGGGGAGGGGAGCTTGGTAATAAGGGGGGGAAGAGTGCTGGTGTCTAGAGGCCCCTGTGTATGAATAAAGTAGCATGCATTCCTCAGAAAAGATGCTTACGCCAGGTCAAGGCCAACCATCCCAGAGCAGTAACTGACATTAACACCTGCAGATGTATACCTCATGACCCGATGAGGAATAAGGATTGGACAATCATCCTGTGACCCTGGGGGAGGGTTTTAGAGATTATTTTGATATGTAATTTTTCCCAAGATTTTACTCAGACTTTGCTTCGCTTTCTCTGCATTCATTTCTTTCCCAGTAAAAGTCCCTGATTTCAAACGCAATGGAGTCAGTTTTTTTCTTTCTTGGGATTTGAAGGAGGCAAACCTAACAGGGTTTTTTCCCACGATCAGAACCCTTAGAAACCATGGTCAGTCTTTTCCTGCCATCTCGTGATTCAACCAGGACCAGGTTTAGTGAAGCTCCAAATAACTTGGACCCCTTGAAAGGATTCGAGGCCAATTTCCATTTAGCCTTGAGATCTGCAGGCTCTGGCTTAAGCCACAGGAGGCAGCAAGCTGCCACAGAGGAACCAATTGACTTGGAAGCAAATTTGACTGCATGGAGGGTGGCGTCTGCTGAATTCTGCTGCCACAATTAGTTTGTTGATGTTCTGGTGTACTCATAGGTCATTAGGGGCAATTCTCTCTTGCAGTTGGCATAACCAAGCAAGGAAGTACGATTGAAAAAGGATGTCATGATGGAAGCCTTAATGATCCAAGCCGTGGCTTGGTGGCCTCTGCACAGAATCTGTTCTGCTTTCTTGCCCTCTGCTTTGAGGGCATCATTGGTGTCCGTGACAAGCACATTGGATGAGGCCAGGGCAACAACTTGGTCATCTACCACTGGAGGGTTCAGGGAAGAACTGAATGCCTCTGCCACATTGTAGAATCGCTGTTCGGAAGTAAGAAGTGGCCTCCAAGCTGCTGGAAGCTCCCACTGTTTGAGGACCAGGTTGGAAAACAGTTGTGGAGCCAGAACTTCTTCTGCCTTTATTGTCTGTGTGGTGAAGAGAAGCTGTTTGGCTTCCATAAATTGTGAAGTAGAAGGATTGGGAGGAGGGTGGAGACTCTCCTCAAGCTGGGTGACTGCCTTGGCCTTATTCAGAAGCGACCTGAATAACGAAGGTCGGAAAAGCCCCATGAAGGAAGCTGGTTCTGAATAGTCTACCTCATCCTCCGGGAGCATGTGCTCCTCTTCGCCGGAGTAGGGTACGGAGTGGTCCGAGGAAGATGGCAAGCTGGCCACCAAATACTCGCCCTCCTCCTCCTCATATATGGACATGAATGGAGGAGGTTGGATAGGGGCTTACTGAGGAGAAGAACCGGGCAGGATGCCTGGTGCTGCAGGGGCTTGCGCCATGGCTGCCTCAATGAGCAACTTCATCTGGGTGAGCAAGGACTCTAGTAAGCTACCTGCGTAAGATGTCCGGGCAGGAGGCAGCGGGGTGTTGTGAACTTGACTGCCCTGCTCGCTGAATATGATATCACTGGCCCTGGGAAGGAGTGTTACTCGATCCCCTGAGGTCCCCAGTTGGGAAACTTGTGGTGGACCCGCCTGCTGTTCAGGAGACAGGGCCTGTGGAGCAAGGGCAGCCTCAGTTGCACTGGCCAGGGCAAAGGCTGAAGGCACAGTAGCAGGTGGAGTGACAATGCCCTCCCTGAAACCCCCAGAGCCCTGGGTGGTCAGGGACTTAGCCCACTGATGACCTAATGTCCTTTGATTTCTAAGGGCCTGTTGCTCCTGAGCTCTAGAGGATGTCACAGAGCTTTTGGATTTGGCCCTTTTGGACTTGGGTGGAGAAGAGGAGACATGCTTCCTCTTGGAGGTGCATTTACGATGGGAACTGGGTGCTCCAGATGACTGCTCCATTTCGCCTTCTAGAGAGGTGAAATAAGAATAAAGAAATAATAAATGATAAAGAAGACAAGACCATGTGAATGCATTTAGATAGGCATTTACCTAGGAACCCAGCCACCCCCATTAAATGACATCATGCTGCCTCTCCTCTGATGGTTCATATGTGGAGGGGATAAAATTGAATAGCCTGTGAGTCACAGTAATTGCATGGACTAGGCTATGCTCTTTGTCAGCCACTTGCACTGTGGAAAGCAGCCTCCAAATTGTTGATGATTACCTATCCAAATCTTTAACAGAGCTGATTTAGTTTAGCTTAGCATGATTAGGCGAGTGCTGCCAACAATAGAACACAGATCGACTTTGGGCTGAATATGTTGGGGGGGTTGGGGGAGTGAGGGAGGGGGGAAGGGGCACAGTGACACCCCCTGCCTCTGATGTGAATTTAGACCCAAAATGCAGGTAGGGTAATATACTGGGAAAGGCCCCCAAATGCCGGCCGCTCCTCAGACAACAATAGTGAATGAAAACAAAATGGCGGCCGTGACCATGTGGCCACCTTGCCTGTGGAAAATGGCGGCCGCTGCTTCCTGCATTCTCCAGGAAGCCAAGTTCTATTTTTGCAGGT
>JAEANM010009480.1:0-16346 GCA_017656035.1 Myanophis thanlyinensis
AAGTTATACTACACTTAAAGGTAAAGTAACAATCCTTAAAGTAACAATCCTGGTTTATATATTGTCTACCCAACAATAGTTAGTTTTACATTCCTAACAGATGCCCTATCCCGAATGCCCCAGTAAAAGAGCAAATGCAAAGAAGTGGTTAATGCTATCATTTCCCTCCCTCAGAAGGCAGTGCAAATCACTATGGGGCAACAGATTTGGAGATGATCGAGAAAGCCATGGGAGGAGAGCTAATCCAGAAACTCAGAGCCGAGTTGCAAAGCAACCAAACAACTCCTAACCTCCCTGGATGAGTTGACATGGAAAGGTCCCAAATTGTACATCCCCAGCACCCTCTGGGTCCAAGTTCTGCAAAGAAGCCACAATGCCAAGCAAGCTGGCCACTTTGGACTTCTAAAGACAAGGCATCTGGTACAAGGACAATTTAGGTGGCCAGCAATGAAAAAGGACATTGAAAGCTATGTGTCATGGTTCCACACAACATCAGCAACACAATCAGAATTCCAAAGAGACAAAGTCCAAAGAATAAGATTTTATTGAAGACATTGTTCTGGTATGGTCTGGAGAAATCCTGAATCTAAAATTCCCAGGCTTTCTTCACCCAAGTAAAACTGAAAGTTCCACCCCACTAATTATCACATGTTAAATTCTCACCAGCCCCTTCAAAAAGAGTTCCAACGTTTCACTTAAGACTTCCCCCCACAGGTGTCCACAGCCAGAGAAACTTTCCCATGAGAACTATTACTAAAAGAATGTAAACTAGATAACAACCCTGAGTTGGCTTCATTGACCCCCACTCCTCCAACCCCGTGACTTTGCAAAACAAGGAAAAAAATGTGTCAAAGATAAAAGGCCCCATATAATATGCAAAGAAATGGTTAATACTATTCAGCAGAAAAACCCCAGTCCAAAATGTCCTTTTAAGCTTGACACTATGTAAAAAGCTATGTGATATGTGCAGCAATTGAAAAAAAAAAGACCTGGAAAGCCCCCAGGACTGGTACAACAAGTAGCCAAGCCATCACAACCCTGGGAGGAAATAGCAATGGATTTTATCATGGAACTCCCAGAAAGTGGGGAAAATACCATAATGTGGACAGTGATTGATCTTTTTTCCAAGCAGGCTCACTTCGTTGCCTGTTCCAGCTCCTTTCAGCCCATAAACTGGCAAAGCTGTTCCTGAAGCACATTTACCAACTGTATGGAGTCCCAAAGAGAATCAATTCACAGCCAAATTCTGGAGGGAGTTAATTGGATCTTCCCAGGGGCTTAGTTTGGCTCTTCATCCATGTACCAATGGGGCGGCAAAATGAGCTAACATGATGATAGAGCAGTACTTGAGATGCTATGTCAATTACCAACAAACCAATTGGGCTGACCTTTTGCTGAGGTGGCATACAAAAATGCTGTACATAGCAGCATGGGCTTTACATCTTTCAAGGTGGCCACAGGGGTGGAGTTTGTCCCAATGCCTGAATACCTTCAGGAGCCCCCTCCCCCAGTAAGCATGACTGAATGGGTAGACTCCCTACAAGATGCTTCGGGGAATGTAAAATGGGCACTAACAAAAGCCACAGAGATGCAAAAGGAGCAGGAAGTCAAAAAGCAATCGTCCCAGAGGGCATTTCACATAGGAGAGAAGGGGTGTTGGTCTTACCTGATATGCTCCTTATTGTTGTATGGAGAAATAATCCAGAGGATGGGAGGTTACTCTTCCTTTCTATCTCTATGGCTGAGTGCTGAGAAGCTTAAAAGGCATGCCCTTTCTACCTGCTTCCCAGCTTCTATGAAGTCTTATGAAATCTGGTTCTTCTCCAGTGTTAAGGGTCTGCTCCTATGCCCAGGACCAGATTATCCTCTTAGGCAGGACTGGATTTCATATAATGGACTTCATACAATGAGAAGGAGTGTATCAGGTAAGATCAACACACCCTTCTCCCTTGTTGCTGGAGAGATAATCCAGAGGATGGGATATACCAAAGCTGGCTGTCCTTAAGGGAAGGTTCAGTTCTGGTCCTGGGGCTCCTGCACAGAGTGGACTTTTTATAGTATGTTTCTGTCAAATGCCACCTCTGCTGAAGCATAAGTGTCTAATCTATAATGGTGAATAAAGGGAGATGGTGAAGCCCATGTCGCCATTTGGCAAATCTCCTCAATAGAGGCCTGTGTAGCCCAAGCCACTGAAGTGGCTGCACTTCTGGTAGAGTGGGCCATTATGTGGCTTGGCACCAGTTGATGCTCCAGCTCATAGGCTGTAGCAATACATGCCCACAATCATCTCCCCACTGTGGCCAAAGACACTCTCTGTCCAATGCTCACTGGCTGAAACAAGACAAATAGCGACTCTGTCTTTCTGAAAGGGGCGGTCCTCTTAAGATAAATCCTAAGAGCCTGTCTAATGTCCAAAGTGTGCCATCTGCATTCCATCTGAGTATGGGATGGATGAGGACAAAAGTCTCGTAGTATCAATTCCTGGGCCCTGTGGAACCAAGAGTTGATCTTGGGAAGAAACAATGGGTCCAATTGTAACACTACTCTGTCCAGGTGAAAGACACACAAGTCCTGATTATTGATAGAGCTGAGAGCTCTGAGATCCACCTTGTCAATGTAATTGCTATCAAAAAGCTCACCTTCAATGTCAGAAGCCTCAAGGATGCTGATTGTAAAGGCTCAAAGGGCTCCTTGGTGAGTGCCTGTAACACAGTAGGTAACTCCCAAATGGGGTAGCAGTGCACCACCGGGGGTCTCAGATTCTTTGCACCCGCAGGAACTTGTGGACTTGTGGGTGGTATGAAAGAGTGCCAAAACTTCTACTATCCAGTGCCAATGATAGGGCTGCCACCTGTTGGCAAAGGTGTCCAACCAAGTTGTAGGAAGTCAAGAATCTGTGCCACTGATGCTAAAGTGGGAACCAAATGTCTTCTGGAACACCATTCAGAGAAAGTCTTCCAAGTGACATCGTAAAGTCTGTTGGTAGACTGCGAGATGCCTGTATTGTTGTAATGACCTTGGATGAGAAGTATGAGCATGTTAAGAGTGCTCAGCCTCCATGCAGTTAACTGTAACCACTGAGGGTCTGAATGTTCCACCAGTCCCTGACTGAGAAAAATCCTGGATGGTGGGATCCACCATGGACATTCCACCAACAGGCTGACTAGGTCCACAAACCAGGGTCTCCTCAGCCAATGTGGTGGTAGATCTGCCTTCTCCTGTATCATCTTCTGAAGAACTTTTGGTATGAGGGGTAGAAGAGGAAAAGCATACAGAAGATACACTCCCTCTGCCCCCACACTTGGAAACCTTGAGTAAAATCTGGGCAGCTGTGCATTGGCCGGGGTCATGAATAAATCTATTGCTGGATGTCCAAATCTCTCTGACAACTCCTGAAACAATGTCAGATGAAATCTCCACTCAGTGTGATCTATAATGGCCCTGCTTAGCCAGTCCACTTGGACATTGGTGGCCCCTGAGATGTGCTGTGTGCTGAGTGACATTAGGAACTTCTCTGCCCAGAGCCCCAGGTGTGTGGCTTCCTTCATCATGGATTTGGATCTGGTGCCCCCATCTGTTTATGTGGGCCTTGGCTGCTACATTGTGAAGACTAGGACATGCCAACGTGTCACTTCGCTGTGGAAGCTCTGCAGCACCAGGAACATTTCCTGAAGCTCTAATCAAGTTATGTTATGTGCAAGGTTCTCCAGGCTCTGCCTCTGAGCCATGTTGTGGTGCAAATGAGCTCCCCAGCCAAACAGACTGACATCTGTCATGGTGACCATCCAGTCCAGTTCCTTGAAAGGACATCCCTTGTGGATTGCTAGTGAGGTCCACCACCAGAAGGAGTGTAGTACTGCCTGTGGTACCTGCACCCTGATCTGCTAATGGCTCCTTCCAGGCCTTTGATAAGGCAGAAGAAACCATTGCAGTGGCTTGGCATGTAGCCTCGCCCACAGAACAATGGCGATCCACGACATTATCTTCCCCAAGAGTTGGGACAAGATGGCCAGGGTTACCTTCCCTGGATGTGGCTTGTCAGATCCTTCAGGCTCACTTTCTGGTCCTGGGAGAGGTAGACCATACAACCCAGAGTGTCAATAACAGCTCTGAGTTGTTGCAGTTCGGTGGTGGGGACCAAATGACTTTTGACTAGATTGATGGAAAAACTGTGGAGCTGCAATGTCTGAATGGCTGTCTGGAGGTCCTCCCTTGCTTTAAGTGCCAAAGAGGACTGAATCAGGATGTCATTCAAGTAGTGTTGGACTCTGACAGGTAGCACTCCGAGATGGGCTGCCAGAGCCGCCAACAGCTTTGTGAACACCCTGGGGGCTGAAGAGAGTCAGAATGGCAGGGCTCAGTACTGATAGTGGTGTGTTGCATATGAGAAGTGAAGGTAACGATGATGGTATATGTGGATGGGAACATGCAGATATGCCTCTGTGAGGTCTATGGATGTGAGGAAGTCCCCTTCTCTTATGGAATCCAAGATGGTCTGGAGACAATGCATCTTGAATCACTGATAGATGAGATGGTCATTAAGATGCTTGAGATCTAGGATCACTCTCCACCCCCCAGAGGCCTTCAGGATGATGAACAGGATGGAATAAAATCCCTGATCTCTTTGATTGGCTGGTATATGTTGAATTGCCCTTATGTCTAGCAGGTGCTGAATAGCTGCTTTCATGAGTGCATGCTTTGACCTGTTTTTGGAAACTTAGCAACAAAAAAATCTTTCTGGGGGAGCAGACAAGAATTTGTGTGTGAGGCTGAAACATATCATGTGTCTCACCCAAGTGTCCAAAGTGGTCTCTTCCCATTGGTCGGCGAAGCATGCCAGACAGTCACCAATGGGAGGGCTGGATCCACTGTCACTTGGAATGCTTGCAGGGATGTCTCATGTCTCCTCGAAAGGGCCATCTTGACTGAAACTGCTGCTTCCTCCTGTAGGACCTATATAGCTGTCACTCTTGGCATTGAGGAAATGTCCTGACGTCAGGAATAAGAAGGTGGACAACAATCATTATCTTCAGAACCCTGGCAACATCCTCTTTGATTTCCCATCTTTGGAGTCAACCAAGATGGGATCGAGTGCCTCTCCAAGCAATTTATCTCCCTTAAAGGGACCCGTGGCCAGTCTCCACTTGTGCTTCATGTCTGCTGCCCAGTGATGAAGCCATTATAGTCTCCATGCGGAGACTGGAGACCCAATCAAACAAGAAGCAAATTTTTCTGTGTAAAGAGTGGCATCCACAGAGAATTCCAATCAATTTGTTTATATCTTGCTGTACCCAAAGGTCAGCCATTGATATCCTGGCTTGTAGTTGGCAAAGCCTCAGCAGAGACACTCTGTTAAAAAAGGATGCTGCCATTGAGGCCTTCACTGCCCAGGAGGCCACCTGGTGACTTCTCAGAGAACCTGCTCTGCTTTTCTGTCCTTTGGTTTGAGAGCTTCCTCAACTTCAGTGAGAAGCAGATTAGCGGATGCTAGGACTGCCATTGGCACGTTGGCTGTTGGAGGTTGTAAGGTGGAATTTAACTCTGCCACTACATTGTAAAGCCGCCTTTCCAAGCTAACCAGGGGATGACAGTCTACTGGTGCTAACCACTGCCTCTGAATAACATCTAAAAACATCTGTGGTGCTGGAATTTCTTCAGCTCTGGAGTCTGGAACAAGGCTGGACTAAACAGACCTGATGTCATCAGAGGGTCTGGTTGATCATCTTCATTCTCTGAAAGCATCAACTCCTCCTCTCCAGAATATAGGAGACTCTGTTTGGATGCTGAGGGACAGCTTGGTCCCAGATAGTCAAGCATATCATACCAAGAGGGAGAGGCCATAGGGGAATCCCAGATTGATCCTTCCCATAGGTGTTGTAAGTCTGTGGCTCTGCTGCCACTCAGGGAATTCTGCTTCATAGCCTCCACTATAAGCATTCTCACCTGTGTTAAAAGAGGTCCCTATAATGTCTCAGAGTAGAGCCCTGCTAATGAGGGAGTGAAGGAGGATTCTAGAGGTGATTTGTTTGTGATATGCACCTTGTGTCTTTGCCTAACCAGAAGGGTAAGATCTGGAGATGATCTTCCCTGGATCCCTGGGAATTTGCTGGGGTGATCATTCTCGTACTTGGTGGCCACTAGTCAGGGTAGGAGAGGCTAGGGGCATAACCTGCTCCAAACCTGGAGAACCTGGTAAGATAGGTTCCTTTTCTGGATGGCATGCATTCTTCAAGGACCTTGCCCCATGCCTCTCCAATGCCCTCCGACATCTGATGGCATCCTTTTCCTCCATCTTAGTAGGCCTCCTGGCCATCTTGGCCTTGGCCTTAACTTGTTTCACAGGCTCTGAGGATATGTGCTTCCTCTTAGCAGTGCATTTCTGGTGTTTTTGGGGAGGAGGGGATAATTCCCTGCTGGTACCTATCAGCTGAAGGATCCATGCTGCCAAAGAAGGGAATGCAAAATTATGAGAAGTTTGGTAGATATTGACAAAGCCAAGGATTAATTCTCTGCCCTGGCCTGCAGCTGCCTCTTAAGAGAAAACCTCACTTGTGTAATGTTCACTGCCAGGGCCCTAGTGATAGGCAGTGAAACAGGCAGTGTTGGGACAGCAGTCATGTGATCAAAGTGGTCTGATCACCTAATAAATGCTGATATGGTCACAGCCATGAGAAATCAGCAGCTGGTCCAATGCCTCTTTTGTGGAACAGCTTAAGCTCCAGAAACACTGGAAGCTATGCCAATTCCTCCAGGGAGAAAACCAAAAATCTTTATTGGTAGTTGTCTTCTTCTATGGAATCTACTGGCTGAAGAACTCCCTTGCCTCCCTTGCCCTGAATAACAAGTAGAAGGTAAACCAATTCTTATGTCTCCCAAAGTCAGAGATGAGGCATAATGAGCGCCCCACAGCTTGAAAAAGTCTGTAAGGATGATGTAGCCAGCAGGTCCCATGAATTGAGACCTGCCTCACATAGCCTAGCCAGCCTCCCCTCTAGGCACACCCCAAATGAGTGGGCAGCAAGCCAAAAGCAGGGAAATGAAACCAGCAAATACCACTGTGTCAGGAGTTGCCTGAGGCCTAGTGATAATTTCTGCCAGCTGCCTTTCCTTCAATCTGTTTCCCCTTAAAGGGAAACACACAGTATGGCCTCAACCAGCAGCCCCCATGAATTGGGAGCTGCCTAGAACTTCCTAAAGTCCAGCAAGCCCTTGCCCACTTCCAACCTATGGGTGGTGTGGCTCAGCACCCTGCTGCCCAGGCTTCCAGAGGCCTGGCCAAATCCTCAGCCATTCTAACTGGCATTTTCCCCTGCAGCAGGCCCCACTAAACAGAAGGCCCTGCCACCCTCGTTGGCTCTCACCAAACTTGCTGGTTTCCATGTCCGTCTGCTGCCTGAGGTGGTTTGGCCAATGCTTTTACAGCCCACATGACAGGCTCTGCTATGTGGGAGGCCCTGCCGCCTCCATCGCTGCTCACCAAAATGTCTGGTAACTTCTTCAGCCTTTTGCCACCCAAAATTAATGGGGCAGATTGGCCAAGGTATATATGGCCCATGCGGCAGGCTCTGCTAAGTAAAAGGGCCCTGCCACCTCAGATGAAAACCCATTACAAAGTGAAAAGAATCCTGAACTCTAGGTTGTATAAGGAGAGCTACAGTGGAAGTACAGAGGAAGGGTTACCCTCTCTCTGAAGCCACTTGGGTGAAGAGTCAGAATGTAATAGCCGATAGGCTGATAAGAAAATCCATGAAAAAACTCCACAAAAGCCAAAAGGGCTGGGTGATGGCAGAGGTGGCTAGTGAAAAAATTAACCTGACAGAACTTCATATTTTCCAGATATTTCTCATTTACTAGTTTTCTCATAAGAACCAAGGTCATCTCTACTGGCAATGGTTGGGGAAAGAGTGCCTGGAGAACCCACCAATTAACTCAATTGACCAACATGACCTGTGACACTTGGGGATGGGGTTATTTCCTACTTTAATTATACTGAAACCATGGGAAAGATTTAGTTGGTTTTCCTTTGAAGCTGTGCTGATATGATGTACTCAATAAAGAAGATCTTTGAAGAGGATTCTAGTCTCAGTGGTTATAACTGCCTATTATTCAAGAACTAGATAACAGCAGGATGGTTTAACACTTGTGTCAAAGTTTTTACTAATGAATCCAAGAACTTTTATTTTATTTTTATTTATCTATTTCTAGAATTTGTCAAACAAAAATGAGAACAAGAATAAAATAATAAAAATACATTGACAGGGACGATAGGCATGATAGTGCACTTATGCACACCCCCTCTATTTTGTCTGGTTTCAAACCTAGAATATAAATCCCCATGTCTAGAAAACATGTGATCTTCTCTCTATAGCATTGCCACTGCTTGGGATTGAAAGAGGATCAAGCATATTTTCCTTGGCAGGATATTATTTTGCATATATGGGCCGCAGAAAAAGCTTTCTCCTGCAGAGTGCTTAGGGGCTGAACTGCCTTCTCAATCAATCCTCAGTTTTCAGACTCTCCTTTCCATTGTGTTCTTGTCCAATTCAATTAGCTTTTGCAATTTGCTTTTGGGGTTTTATTTTAATTTTTAAAACACACTCCACTTTTTCATTATTCTGCAGTGAAACAATGGAACACACATATTTTAACAACTGTATTTGTTCTGACTTAAAAATACAGCTGTTCTAATAATAACTAGAGTAGGGTAATTCACAAGCAGTTTTTACAAAGCCTAGAAATATAATAACAAAAGTAATGATTAAATTATAAAATTACTCTCTTTTTGTTCTCCAGGTGAGTTCTGACTTTTGTGGCTTAGACATCACTTCTTGTGGCTTCCTGGCAAATTTATTTCTTTCTCTGCCAGGTGTCACCAGATTTTTTTTTTTTTTTTTGCCATAGCAGATTCACCTAGCACATATTGACTGCTACTCCAATCTAAAGATATAGACGTTCTTTCCTTGGAACTGTTCCTTCTCACTTCTCTGCCAAAGAGAATGGCACTACAAAAACACAGTAAATCAAAGAGGCCAAAGAAAACCAAGAGTAGGAGAAACCAAGGAATGTTTAATATCGAGATAATGGGAAGAGAGAAAGATGAAATAAATAATCTGGACAAACAGCATGGCTGGCTAGAATTCTGGACAGCAGTACTTCACGCTTCAATTCCCATTTGTCCGTAGACTATTAAATTATAATTCTGTGTATATTTCTCCTTGAAAACAATATGCAGAAGAAAAATTTGGCCTTGGGCATCAGTGTTACTGTTTTCCTCTTTGGTTTAATAGCATTTGTTGAAAAAGAATTACAATATTGTCATAGTATAAGAAAGTCAGTCAGTCCTGAGATCTTACAAATACAAGGATTTTGGGGGCAAAGAGAAGAAAAGGATAGGTGTCACTGATTAGTCTGAGCCAAGTTCCAGGTGTTATTTGCAGGTTTTGAGCATTTATAAGAGAACCTTGCATTGAAGGTTAAGACACAGTCCTTTCTCTCCAGGGTCTTTCATGCTTAATTAACCTTGCAAATCTCATTTCATGCTCTTGGTAAAATCATATGTTTTTTGGGAGGGGGCAGGGGAAAAACAGTGACCTTCAATCTCCTGCATAGCGTACAAACTCACATGCCATGCTGCAACTTGCCAACCCATATTGATTCACTGTCAGAATTGCACAGCACAGATTCAAAGTGGGAACACTTCAGGTTTGGGGGATTAATTTCTAACATTCTGAAAGTCTGCTCTGATTCACTAGCCAATGTTTCTGCTTTTAGATTCTTTGACAGGGGAAGCAACTGAGATCGAAGTAGCCACAAGTCTCTCTTACATGCTCAGCTGCAGGGGGGAAATTATTTGCTGTAGTAAATTCTATTTGTCAGATTAGAATTCAAAGACTGTCCAGGATAAGGAACAGCTTTTTCTTTCAGCCAATTCTATTTTATATGCACGTGATGAATTGGTTGTAGAGTTGGTTCTGTCTGTCTGATTTTATTTATTGCTTCAGATCAGCTCTTAAGAAAATATTCTTGTAGCTATAACAAGCCCTGCGCAGAACATTTATTCTACATTATTGCTCCTATTCCATTGAATGGAAAAGAAAATTCTTTCTCTTTTTATCTGCAGAGAAGGAAAACCTGGTACAGAGTTCTAACCTACCAAATAACTGAATAATAGTGAGACTGTCATTTATTTTATGGAAGAATAATCTCTAGAGAACTCCAGACTTCTTGGTTTATCATGTTCAATCAAATTTGAAAGAGGTCATAAAGAAGCTACTCCTTCAACTAGCTTTTTCAAATCAGGAAGTATCTGCTGTCTGGAAGAATTCAGATTAATGGGAAAATTTGCAGCAGACCAATTTGAACACCATCAGTAGCCATAGTACCTTGCAACAACAACATTAGATCAAAATAATCTTCTATCAAAAGGAATTGTAACAATGAGGTTAAAATAAAACCTATCAGGACTCCCATTCCATGGAAAGAATACCAGATGGAAGCTGGAAGGTAAATTTCAGTGTAACAATGTTGTTGCTTTGTGTCATAAAACGTCTTCTTCCAGTTCTTTCTATTTGGAGATTATACAACCAACATTGGTCAGCTCTGATTTTAGAAACCGGGTTTCTTGGAAGTAATATTAATTCCCAAGAGAATCTGCCAAACAATCTTCCTGGCCCTCTTGACATTGTGGTGTTGATGATCTCCTGGACTAAAAAGAACTATAATTATATCATTGTCCAAGTTTAGAATTGCTAAAATATGAACTCAGATGTAATTATGCACACGAGTGATTGAATACTTCATCTCTGAAAGCCCCAAGGAATTGCAAGAAAACATCTTCCAAAATGAATCAAATTCAGACTCTTCTCCACTCATGAGAAAATATTGAGGAAGAGGGCATGGCACAATTTAATCTGCAAAATCTTCAGACATGTTGGATAAGCAGTTGTCACAGTTTAGAAACTATCACAAAATGTCACCAGTTAATTGTCAAGCTAAAAGGAGACTGTCTGTTGCACACAGGATGTGATTGTCAATATATTGTTCTTATCTAGAGGGATGGGGCTTAGATTTTCACTCTACAGAATCCCTTTCTGTAAAATACAATAGATTAACTGTTTTTCCTGAATTACATCTTTCCATAAATACAGAAGTAGGTTACATTCTCTGCCATCTACTTTCAAACACAGCTCAAAGGAGCTAATAATGAATTTAATTTAGTAGCTAAATAAAGTTAAGAGCAAAAAGCCTTTTTAAATCCCCCACCTTAAACTCCACCATTGAAAAGGAATTAAGGTGCAGTCAAAAACTAGGATCACAACACCTCCAGTGAAGATTTGAACAAAGCAAGTGATTCAGGGATAGTAGAAAGTATATAGATGGTAGATAATAGAAAGGACAATTTGCTTCTGAGCATGCTCCAGTTCTCAAACAGAAATGAGAAAATTAATATAAATCTGTTCCATTTTCATGCCAGCTTTGCAGAATAGACTTATCTGTCCACTCTCCAATTGTCTCCATTTAGAGAGCCAAACTATAAGTGTTAAGATTTATTTTAAACTTATTTTTTATTTACTCTAGGTTTTCTCTCTCCTTTCTTTCAGCAAAGGGGAAAAAAGCCCGCCATCATGTCTTCCAGGCAAATAAATAAATGAACAGTCACCGTCTCCAAGAAGATTGCAAAGCTATTTTTTTATTCCACTGCTATGTTATGTATCCATTGGAACAGGAAAATAAATAAATGAAATTGTGATGAAAATGATGTGACAACAATCAAAATATTTTATAGCTGATGTGAATGCTCATTTGAGAAGAAAAACATTGTAGAAATCAAATCAATCAGCAGTAAACATATTATTATCCCATATAAATCTTTGTTCTTTACTTTTAATTGTAACTCACATCATCATATAAGTGTCTTCCTTCAGTTAAAAGACTCATAAATCACGCTATTGCTTGGTCTATATTTTATATAGGTTTTGTCATAAATGCATCATGAGAACTGTGGCATTACATAGATCATTAAATTCCAAAGAAATGATTAATTTGAAATTGGTGGACCTGCATTTAAATACAAGCAAAACTGAATATGCAAATATTCTTATCCTTCTCCACTGAGATTTATTTTTACCCGCATTGTGTATCCACTGCTTTTCTGAAAAAGAGACACTTCACTTTAAATGTTGGTAGTCATTCTCATTGAATTCCAGCTGACAGAAACCATTTAATTCAGCATGAAATAAGGATAAGTGAAACCCTCTCAATTATGTTTTTTCCCCCTGCAGATATTTCAACTGTTTTTGGGACACTTCGCTATTAAAAGTAACTATTTTCCCTTAATGCAAATAGAGAAGCATGGGTAAAGATGCAACTTGGATGAAGATTTAAACACTGTGCTGAACACTTCTACTGATTAAAAATGAATTATTCTTCAATCTGACAGAAGAATTTTAAAAAGACTTCCTTTGTATCAGAATGGATTTGATTTAAATCACTAGTAAAAAGGCTTAATTTAAATCATATTTTTAAAGAGCAACTGTCATCTCTGCCCCGCAGCGGCTCCTCCTCTGACCCACTGTTGACTCACTGATAGTCCCAATATTGCAGAATATATAGCTTCGTGCAACATAACTAAGCTCCATTTCATGCTGAATAAACTAAATTATTAATGTATATAAACTGTCTTTAGATAGATTTTTATTCCAAAAGCATTTTTAAATAAATTTGATAAAAATAAAATCAATAAAATAAAATAAAAACAATCCAATTTAAATTTAAAAAATTTGATTTTTTTAAATCATCAATTTTTATCCACCCTGCTTTTTACAACCATATAACCCCTTAATCTGGGGTAGAGTTGGGCAACTGGATGGAGCTCAGCACTTAATGGCAGGATGCCCTTCCTCACTCTACAAGGAATTCACAGCAGATATTTTCTCTTTGCACCCTGTTAGAGAAATATCTGTCACTGCCTAGGATTGAATTCTCAACTTTCCGAGTGGGAGGAGAGCATTTTCATCACTAGGCCATCATGTCACTCAATGGAAGAATAATACAAAAAAAACCCATTGTGTGGAATTCTAATAGGTAGAGTATACACATACCATAGTTGTTACAAGATGTCTGAGCAATGGATATAAGTGTTTCTTTTTCATTTTACAAAGGTTTATTGAACAATCATCACATTCTCTTCCCTTCTTAGCTTTCATAATTCATCTGAATCTCAAGATCAACTGTAAGCTCTATCACTCAATTATCTGTCCAATAAATGAAGGTGTCCAATAAATGAATATGTGTGCCAGGAAAATGTTGCAGGATCCAATCTGGCCAAATCTCTGGTCCATTAGGACCAGAGATTTAGTTTTCCAAGGTTTTGGATTCATGCTGGAGTCCATCCTCAGGAACTTCTCTCTAGCAGAGGGTGTCACATTTTTCTAGACAGAAGTTCCTTGAGGATGGGCTACAGTACAAATCCGAACGTTTGGAAAACATTTGGAACTCTGGAAAACTAAACCTATGGTTCCAGTGATTGACCAAGATTCGATCCTCCTCTCTGTTCAATCTTCATATAACCCCTAATAAGTCTCAAACCTGAAACATTGTTCTCTTGGTTTATGCTCATTCCCAGAAGATCCTAAATAAATCCTAAAGAAAAAAAATTTCTTTGCTCACTTCAATTGGACAACAGACATGCAGGTCAATGTCTAAGCAGGCATGTTACATTCTGCTATAGAAAGACAGGCGATAGAAAAGAAGCTGATTCTCTCTAGAAGTCAGAAATGAGAGCCACTTTCATCTTCCTTAATACAAGAACATTCTTTCCTTTTCTGGTTTTTTTCCAGATCAGGATCTAAAGGTAGACATCCTTTAACACCACAGCAAACAACACAGTCAATGGAAATATTTAAAAAGTTCCAAAGAATTTCAGTATAATTATTGATATCATTATTTTTGGAGCCTCATTCAATATTATTGTTGAAGCCTCTTTTACAAAAGAAAGAAAAATATCAAGAAATTGTAATTCAGTTTTGGTTCATTATCAGCTCTGTCTTTAACACAATTGCCCAGTTAGATGGTAGCAGCTATCCAATCTTGGCTGAACTGGAGAAGCTAAAACAGTCTTATGTTTAAATGGAAGGATACCAATACATCTAACTATATTGCCCCCCAAAATAACCTCTTTCTAAAAAGCCTACTAGATATAGGAAGTAAAGAAAATGTTTTCAATATGTCCAATGAAAAGTATGCAACAGTGTCTCTGATACAGCTAAGTAAAGAAAGGTACTTTCTGGCTGAGCAATTTTAATTGTTAATGCATTGCCATATTACAATGACAACATATATCTAAACCAATGCTTCTGAACCTTGACAGCTTGACAATGTATTGACTTCAATTCCCAGAAGTTGAGTGCTGGTTGGGGAATTCTGAGATTTGAAGTCCACATATCTCAACCACTAAGGTTGAGAAACAGTGATCTAAATGTACAATTATAATATTTGTACTCTAGTAAGTGCTAGCATGGCTGTCCATTGATTTCCTAGTGCAATTCTTTTAATAACTTATTTATTCCCATGAGAACAATTGAGAAATGAACTCTGCATTGAAGGAGTAGGATTTAAAAACTGGCTTTAACGATTTGTAAAGATTCACTTGATTAAATGTTAAGAAAATGGTTCCAGGGCTTCTAACACAACTTCATGCATATAAGCAGCTAACAAAGCAAGTCAAATTGGAGATTGATCAACTCTTCCCAAAAATTCAATAATCATTAGTTTTAACTCATATGTGAAAATAGTCTAGGTACTAGATGCATTGAATTTTCTTTCTTGTTCTTCAGTCTTATTACAGTCATATAAATTATATTAGGCTGGGATAATTTGTCTATCATTATGAACATATTTGAATTTGGTTCCTAGTAAGAATATAAACTTCTGGTCACTGTGTTCTAATGAAAACAACAACAACAATGAAGATTTTATTATTAAAAGGACTATCCACCTGCTGTGTGTCATTTCCATGAACGTGTGTACAGTGCATTTGGAAACTATTCCGACCCCCTTCACTTTTGTCAATTTTGCTACGCTTCAGTATGATTCTAGTTGTTGAAATTCATTTTTCTCATTAATCTACATTCAGTATTCCATAATGACAAAGTGAAGCAGAATTTTAGAAATGTCTGTACATTTATTAAAAAGAAAAAACTGAAATATCACATTGGCATAAGTATTCAGACTCTGTACAACATGTGACATTTAGCTCTAGTGCCTCCCATTTCTCTTGATTGTAGCTAACATATTTCTACAGCCCAAAGTTATGAGGGAAAGTTTTAAGTTCATTTAAGTTTTAAATTTTAATTTTTAATTGTTTTAAATTTTAATTTTCTAATTTTCACATTAGGTTTTTAATTGTTGATCAGCCACCCAAATTAGTTAAATTTTAATTTGTTTTTAAATTGTTATTCATTCTGTGTTTTTTTAGATGGCTGTACACTGCCTCGAGTCCATTGGGAGAGGGGGCGGTATAAACATTAAATTAAATTAAAAAAAAAATTTACAGGAAAATTTTCATTTTTGCATTTACTGTATGTGTTTGTGGTTTTATCTGTTATTTAATATCTGCAATGTTAACCTTAATTTTTTTTCAAACTCTGTCTGCAAGCTATATATCCCCCCCACTCCACCTCTTTATCACTTATCTTCCAACAATGCCTTTCCTGGGAGGATCACCTACAAAGGGGGAGGGAGGCCTATTCTCATATATTTCAGCCATGCACAGACAACTCTGCAACCTGTGGAAACACAGCACACTGATCCAGATGCTGCCTCAAGAGGAGACCTTCCATCCATTTGAGCCAGGAATTCGGTTTGGATCCAGCCATCCACTAGAAAGTCATCACAGCAACTAGAGTGGAGCAGACCTTCCCAAGCCTGACTGACTGGCCTTACCAAGCCTAACACCACCCAGCAAACATGAAAGAAAGGACCCTGAGATGGACAAGTGGAAACTAAGTATTCTTTTCAATCTTCAGAAGACAGCTGGAAAGACTATGAGGGGTTTGTGTGAGAGTTTATGACCTGGGAGAGACATGGCGAGGTCAGTCTATGAAGAGACATGGCAACTAAGTCAGCCAATGCGGGCTGTTTGGAAACTGTTGGAAGTTAACACCTACTCCTCTCCTAGAAAAATGAAAACATTAAAAGGCAGGATAGTCCCTAGGGAGGGAGGCAGTATACAAGTGTAATTAATAATAATAATTAATAACAATAATAATCTTTCCCCTAAAAGGTTAATAGAAATCTTAAGACAGAAATTCAGCCCTAGCCTCCTGCCCCCACCAGCAGATACTTAT
>JAEANM010009481.1:0-16345 GCA_017656035.1 Myanophis thanlyinensis
GTTATTTTTTCTGCGAGCCAGATGAAATTCTCAAAAGAGCCACACCTGGCTCGCGAGCCATAGGTTCCCGACCCCTGGTATATGACATAAGAGTAATTGCTTAGAATGCATAAAGACACTTCACATTTCTGTTGGAACTATGAACAAGAATTATGATCCACAGTGTTTTTGCACATACACCAAGCATCACATGGATGTTATGATGCTTGTTGAATGTGCAACCCGCCCCCCCCTAGAAATGTGCAAAAGAAAGCCAGAAACTGTCTACTTTTTATGACCGTTGGTGGTTGTGCAAAAAAGCTGGAACTTCTGGATTTAAATCCATATACTGATTCAGAGGTTTTAAAGATTAATATACAATCAACACTAAAATTCTTCTACTTGGGACTTGTGGACAAACAATTGGAAAAAAGACATGGAACTTTGTTGTTGCATATAACCACAGTAACATTATTACCAAGATGGAAAGATTTGTCAATTCCTTTAAATGGAGGAATGCTTAAAGATACTAATGTCACCCAATTGACTTGTCTGATCAGAGAAAGAACATCTGTGTTTATTGCGGACTGAAAACCTCTATTTACTTTTTGAATATAACAGAAAAAAATGAACTTATGATTTAAATAGTTAGATAGGATAGACTATAGAAGAAAAAGTGTCACAATGTGATTTTAAAGAAAGAGGTGCATTTATGTTTGTATTTATAACTGCTAGAGAAGATTGAAAGCCACATCTTTTTATCTTTTTCTTTCTTACTCTTTCTCAATTTCTTTTCCTTTTGTTCTATCTTATTCTACATTAATTTGTATGAGCTTTTATCTTTGATTTTAAGACTTATAATAAAATTATAGTTTAAAAAATCTCTTCCTCCTGGAACTTTCCCAGATAGGAAGGAAGAAAGCAAGGAAAGAAGATCAGATTTAAAGTTTCTAGAAAATGGCTTAAGAAAAATATACTTTAAGGTAAAGTTACTGAGATTCACTGCAATAATAAAGATACCAATCAGAAGAGCTACTAAGTCATTTTCTGAAACATTAGGGTATGCTGCTCATGCAATGCTGCTATTATATATATTTCAGCACATAAAATCTATGAATAACAAATCTTGATCCTGCTGATAGCAAACATTGTCTGTTTAGCAAAATTATGATAGCATATTTGTATTCCATTTGTTAGCAACTAGCTTAGAGTCTGGCATATATTGAAGTATTAAAAAATAAAGTGATCTTGACTGCTGTATAGATTAGTAAACATAACAATGGATACAGATATACACAACCAGATAATAATAAGACATTAAAAACAGATCTAGTTCCTCTGGTAGATATCTGGATTATTTACAGTATATTAATTCAATTCCCAAGTATTTGACAACAGCGGCAATAAAATGACCTACCTCCTGCTAAGCAGCCCCAAATGATACTGTTGAAATGTAGGAATCAGTTTTGATAAGCAATCAATTTCTGACTGGGAAAACTCTGAGAGATGTTCTGTTCTGGCACTTAGAACAAATCCCAAGCTTTAGAATCACTTAATTCTAACTGTATATTTTGTACACATGGATTTTAGAATTTTTTGGAATACTAGCATACAGCCCCACTCTGATTTTAAGGTATTGTATCTAAGGTTGTAGGATTTTTCCTTGTAACATTTGTTTGCCATGTGTGTGTTTTTTTAAAATGTTTTCTGACCTGTGCAATGTCTCCTCTTCCTTGAGTCTGCCCTGGTTTTTTGGAAGGGAGTAGCAACATATATATTTCTTTTGGCTTTCCTCCAAAAGGTCAAGAAAACAAAAAGGACTTGACAACATGGTGTCCTATCAATGGCTGGGCTATCTTTTTTTATAACCTACTGGTATAGAGCAGAAGGTTAATGATTGTTTTAGTTCAAAAACACCTATAAAGTTCTGGATAATGTATTATTATGAGGTCAAGCGATGGGATAGTATTTCTCTCACCCTGCTATGACTTTTGGCAAGGAAGGGAAACAAACAGCTTCCTACTTTTAAAATTTTTCTTTTTATTTGAGAGGTAAGACACATATTCATCCTCAATCCTACAGCTTGCCAATAAAATTATATTTGGGCCCCTGATTGATTCTTTCTCTATTATATCCCTAATATATCATCTTCAACATGATACAATTGCAGACTGGATAATCAGAACACAAACTTTGCCCTGGCCTCACTCTGAAAAAAGTTCAATGAATTTAGTTGCCTTTAATAAAATCCAACTTCAGATCCGTTTATCAAAACATATATTTGCAAAGTTATATTTTATACTTTAGCAACTGTAGATTGCAAGGGATACAACATACTAAATGCCTTTTGCCTTTGGACACCATATTGAAAAAAAATTGAAATGAAAATGTGTGAAAGCTTTCTACAATTTTCAAGTACAAAGTTGATGAATCAAACTGCCAAAGGGTTTCCAAGAACCCAAGAAACGATTTCAATGTTCTTATGTTTCCTAGCAACAAATATCTTCTCCATCAGAACAAGATGATTTTGTATACAATCTGTCTGTGTTTGGGGGCAACTCCGTGTCAAGCAAAGCAATGTGGACGTGACTTTCTGCACAGAAATAATAAATATGTGCAAAATGTTTCAACCTCAATATTCCAACCTCATAGAAGACATGTTGAGTTTTCTGAGCATGGAATAAAGTGTTGTGATTTAAAACATCAAACAAAGTTTCACTGTTTTGAGGGGCGCTGTTTTAAAGTGCTCCAACTGTTCCAAGCACAGCAGTTTGGCTATAGTTTTGTAACAAGTAAATGGACCGTAATTTTTTAGACCTTTTCCAGCTTAGCAGGAAAGCCTAGGCTAGTCATGACTTTACTGCTATTAGGCTGGATGTATAATGGAGTGGGGAATGTTAAGAGGAAAGCAGTTAAGATGGACAGTAGATGGCTCACAACTATACAACTGCTAGCCTATCAGGTAAATTACTGTTTTGTTTAAAACAAAACAAAGTCTTTATGAAATCAAAGTTAAGAGGTTTAAGAGTAGGTGACTTCTAGCAGCTTGTTCTTCATTCTACAGATAAGCATGTATGAGTGTGCACCCATAGGTGTGACTAATTTAAAGTAATAAAAGTAATATACACCTCTTCTTAAACTCTAGCTTTGTTTAATTTTACTGAGCATGCCAATCCTAAGCTTGATCTCAGCTCTTCTTCTACTGTTAATGTTATTCATGCAATCAAGAATTGGTAGCTATCTTTTCATTCCCCCACCCCACATTTCTGCTTGAAGACAAAGCCACTCCAATCTGCAAAGAAAAACATTAACAAGAATGATATAGATGTTCTTACACTTGGCAGGCAAACTGAAAAAAAACCAAGCAGAGCCTATGCGAAAGTAGCCTGGGGCATTTTTAAAAAAATCAAAACAATCAGGAAACTGCACAGAGATGATGTACTAACTGAAAATAAAATTCAGAAGAACATTCATTGAATATTCTCTTTTGTCATCCAGAAAATATTCTGCAGTGACCCAGAAGGTTTATATTAAGAAACTGAAAAGACTTCTGTTCTTTCTATTACGGTAGACAGGGCTGGGTGGGGGTTTTTTTCCATTACAGATGCTAATAATCTAAATTATCTAAAATAACGTAAAAATATTTTTGGTGACTTTCCATTGTTTCCTATGGGGATTTATTTTAATGTTTTCCAAAACAAAATGTTTTCTAAACCATATCCTTAAGTGAATTTTTGTAATTTTACAAACAAAAACCATTTGGTGTGTGCTACAACCTCATCTATTCTTACAGTCCACAGATGGTAAACAGGGGGCAGTTTACATAGTTGTACTTCAAAGACTACTTGTAGTAAGTTGAATGCGGTGGGAATGGGCTTCTTAAGTAAGTACTTGTGTACTTGTGTTAAAAACAAAGGTGGGGATGTGAAGCCTAAAAGGAATATTCTATGCTGGGAATTTATTACTCTGTGCTTTTGCAAATGTTACTGTAGCCCTTTTAGTTTTGACACATATTTTTCCAATGTCGAAGAGTTGGGGAGTTTCAGTCTGAGAGAACCAACTCTGAGACTGTTATCTTGTTTTACATTCTTAAAAGTTTCTCATGAGAATTTTCGCTGGTTACTTTGCACCTAGTAGGGGCTGGCTGTGGAGGGAAAGCTTTGGTGTATCTTTGAATGGATTGGTGGGAAACTGACATGTGGAAAAGAATGAGGAGGAACTTTCACTTTACTTGGGTGGAGAAAGCCAGGGAATTTCAGATTCAGGATTTCTCCAGCCGTGCCAATACAATGTCTTCAATAAAATCTTATTCTAAGGACTTTCTACTCTTTGGAGTTGATTGCGTTGCTGATGTTGTGTGGAACCCTGACGGGGAGGGGGGGAGTTAGGAATTAACAGGTGCTAAATAAATGTGGATTGAATAAAAAAGCAAGTGGCCAATATGAAAATATTACATTGAGGTGATTTGTTCATATAGCCAGAAGGAATGAACTCATACAACAAATACAGTGGTACCTCAAGATAAGAAATTGATCCGTTCCATGGTGGCCTTTGTATCCTGAATTTTTCTTATGTTGAAGCAGCCCATTCAGCCAATACGTGGTTTTGGCTCCCCCCTCAGGCCGACAAGGATTGTTTTTTTTTGTATCTTGGAATTTCTTCTTATCCTGAAGCAAAATAGTTTTCAAGAGACCTTTTGTATCTTGGATTTTTCTTAACATGAAGCATTCTTATCTAGAGGTACCACTGTATGTGAAAGATGACTAAATGGGCTGAAAGGGGGGAAAAAAGATTTTTTGCTCATGCCTATTTCACAGGAATCTTCCCAGACTGACAATTTGCACCTGGGCCAGCCTCAATAAAGCTCAATGGCATTCAAGGGGAGAGGAAGTTGAATCTTGTCCTCCTCTCATGCCTACATGACAATTCCAGAATAATTCCCCACTTGATTCGTCCCTCTGGCTCAGCCAGTCTCCCTCTAACATGACCTTTTATTCTTTTACCAAGATAAACTAAGAAATTAGAACATAGCATAAGGTCCAAAGTCTTGTACTTCTAATTCTAGATTATTTCTGTGAATTCTAATCTATTTTAGTATTATAAAATTTAGAATAAAATTAAAAACAAAAACCTTCATTAATAAATCTTGAATCCCGTACATTTGTTGTCTGAATAAATGGCACAATATTAAATTGTTTAATTTATTTAAGTGTGGAAATCAGGGTCTTATTTGATTTCTTTCCCTTTTCCCAGAATCTCCTTAGTGAGAAAATATACAGCTTGTAAAATTCATATCCAACAGGCACCAAAGATCTGTATCAGTTAAGAGACAAAGCTTTCCTTAAAAAAAAATTTTTAGCTAATAGTTATTTCTATTTATAGCTATGTTATAATTGGGCATTATCAGAGATGGCATAACTGAATTTCTATTTGGGGGGTGGGGACCTTCTGCCATTTCTGGTTCCATCTGTTTAATAAAATCCTTATCACTTAGCAAACATCCAGTCTTGAAGTGGTTCTTGACTATATTCACATTTGAATCACATAAAGCAATAAGCTTCACAGAAGCATGAATTGTATTGGCATTCACATGACATATTTAATTTTAGAATATTAAATGGCATCAGAAAATAATCTAGCCAAAAAGAATTCCTGTGTGCAAAGAAAAAGAATGTATATTCCAGCTGGAGTGGATTAATAGAAGACTAAATAGCACTAAATTAAATTGAGACATGTAATGTAACACCTTTCATATACAGATGTTAGGGAAAATGCATATTTTTTCCCAGGAATATGAGATGAATCCAAGAATGTTACTCTGACAAGGGTTCAAATGCAGACTTTTCTATAGTTTTCAATAAACAGCTTAGAAGGTCTGTTAATTAAAATCACAACACCTTTTCAATCAGAGCCAATTTGGTATAGTGGTTAAAGTGCTGGTCTAGAAATCAGAACACAATGAGTTCCACTAGTCCTTCTTTAGGCAAGAAAGCTGGTTTTGTGTGACTTTGGACCACTTACTCATAACCCAACCACTTCCCAGGGTTGTTGTTGTGCAGAAAATAGGGAGCATTATGTACGCTGCCTTGAACTAACAAATAAAGACAAGATAAAATAATAACAATTCCCACCAAAGGAATGGTAGTTACTCTCCCAGAAGTCTTCAAGAGGTAAAAATCAAACTTTATTATTTTTTTAAAGAAGAAACTGAAGAAATATCATATAGGAAGCCCAATTTTCAAAAATCGATACAATATTCCCAATAGACCATAAGACACTGTTCATCCACTATAATTAATGACCATGGGAGAACGATGGCTTTCATCTCAAATATCAGCTCCCAAGAAATTAAAAAGCAGAAAAATAAATCTTGAACTCGATCTAAAATTACACATAATGCCCTACTTGTGCAGAGAATAAAGAATAAGAGAGAATAAGGCTTCTAAAGTTTAAAGACAAAAGATATTAAAACAACACAATCTCTAACTAGAGCAATTAGCTGTTTCTTAAAAGTTACTTCAATACTATACTATAACAAAGTTCTCGGGGGAAAGGAGTTTGGCCGTGGACCTATCATAGCTTTGTGGTATACAGTAATCTCAGCCACTTATCAGAGCAATTGGGCTGAAGATACTCTCATTTATTTTCTTAACTCAGCTCTTGCTCCACCTCCTTTTGCCTCTAGTTTTAAAAGAACACAGCTTTGTCCCATTCAGAATATGAAACATTGGAGGAATCTCCTGAGTATATGCCATAAAGCCCATGACCGAGAAAAGATGCAACCTGATTCTGCCTGGCATTTAACTGACAAGGTGGTTGTAGGATTGTGCATGATGACTGCCCTATTCACATCTTTCTTCATCTGATTAATAATACACATTTAACGAACTTGCTCCCACATTCCATAATTTTAGCCACCTAAAGCTTATTACAGTATAAAGATGTTAATTAAGAGTTTAAGAAGGAGAGATCATTTCCCAATGACAAAGATTTATTCCATCAGCAAGAATAATAGGGTATTTAATAATAATACTTCAGGTTCAAGTTACCACCACAGTTTTTATACTTTCATTTCAAAGTTTTACAAAGCTGGCTGGAACAAAAACGAACCGGTTGGCATTAAAAGTTATAAAAAATGACTGTGAGTATTAAGGCTACCATTAACCGAAGGGCTCTAATTATACAGTGTATAGTTAGTAAAATGGAAGTGGCGTATTAGTAAGAATAAAGAATTTATTATAAGCATGAACAAAAATGAGAAAAATGTTTTGTTTTCAACGTGGAAGAAACCATTCTGTTCCAGAAGTTCTTCTAAATCACCATTTTGCTGCTGGGGGCTCTTCCATGGTTTGCGACAACTGAGACCTTGAGTGTTTTGAATGTTCCAGGACTTGGATGAAATAAAATCTGAAGAGTGAGTAAAGCAAAACCAGTGTGTTGTTGCCCTTTGATCCCTTAGCAGCTCCCAATCCAGTCTATCCCATTAACCTCCATCTCCACAGCACCTTCCTTTCTCATTTCCACTCCACTACTAATGGCTTTTTCCCTGCTCTCATCTCCTCTACACTCTACCTGGATGAAAACAATGCCATTTTGTACCGTACATGGACCCATGCTAAAAATATCAATTGGACACAGATCATCCTAAACCAGTTGCTCTATATACAGAATGATTCATACATACAATAGTACCAATAGGAAAGAACACCAACTAGCAATCAGAAGTTATGATCAGTACAGAGAGTCCTCAACTTACCCTCACACGGATGTCAAACTCATGTTGCCGTAACGTGACATATTGTGACTTTTTCCCCTTTACAGAGCTGGGGTGGGCATAGCCTGCGCGTGATGCATCTGGCCCTTGGGCTGCCAGTTTGACACCCCTGGTATTAAGGGTCCCACAATACAGTATTTTTTTTTCACACGACTATAATTTCTAAGCTTAAAATACTTCAATGCAGTAAGCTAAATCTACCCAACTGAAATCAGTCTTTTGCTGACTGGATACAAAGCTGATATCTGTGAACAGAAAACAAGTCAGAGAACACAGCAAATGAGGAAGAAAAAAATACATACTGCCAGGGCTTTTGATAGTTTGGTTCTGTAATTGTTGAGGACAATGGTAACAAAATCCTGTTGAGGAACATAGGCATATCCACCAAGCAAGTAAACTTTTCTTACACGAACTAAATCCACAGCATCACAGAAAGGCACCTGTTTAAAAAAAAAAGTACGGTCTATAAAAAAATAGACTACAATTTTATTTCAATTAATTATATAAGGCACTATTTAAAACTACAATACATCACTTTTATCCAGCCTAGGGTCGGATAATCATCTAGCACCAGCCAGCCAGTATGTCATTTTACTTTTTTGGGTATGAGTGATAGATCGTATAGTCCAAAACATCTGGAGAATTAAAACAAATCAATTTTAAAAAGCCAGGATTGAAAGTTTTGATTTCAAGTCATGTGATGTGGAACCACAGTCTAGTTTCCACTGGATATGTTGAAATTAACTTTATCAGCCATGCTGGCTAGAAATTCTAGGCACACCAGTCCTGATATGTCCTGGATTAAGGAAAACTAAATGAAGACTATCTAGATGTCACTAAGGCAAGTATTATACAACTGCATGAATTGTTAGGTAAATAGACGATTGCAAATTGCTGATCAGATACTTTTAATTTCACAAATGATGTATATTTAAAACTAAATATGTGGATTAATATGCAAATGTGTCAAAATGGACCACATTATTTTAGTATATATTACTTCTGACAGCCTCTCCTGAGACAGAGACCAATGAAGTTGGCTACATGAATTGGTTGGGAGATTACACACAATGTCTAGGACATCATATCACAAGAGAGCACATTATCAGTATATCTATAAATGGGAGCCGAAGTATAACCAAAGAAGGGTTTCTGTTATTTTCAGATATTAAAATTATTTCTAAATTATTTCTAGAACTCAGCGCAATCAAGTCTGCTTCCTGAAGTAGGACACATGACCTTGTTGAATGTATTAATTAGCTCTTTGAAGTTGAAGTAGCACTTGTAAGTTCAAGTTTCAGCGAACGCTTCTTCAGACAAACTGCAGCTCTTTCTTAAATGTAAGTTACATTTCAATAGCCCGACATTGTACTTTCACCCTGGAAAAACATTCATCCCCTTATTTGCATAGATATTGGTAGCTTACTGTAGTATTAGGATATAGATCGAAATAGGTAGTCCTTGATTTATGACCATTTATGTAGAAGAAGAGAAGGCAGAGCTGGAGGGCAGAGTTAAATGTGTCCTCACTTTGGAATTGTTACATTGACTCAAAGAATCCAAGTCCAGCCTCCTCTGAATTCAGTTGACCCTTATTTCGCGCCAATTTAGAGCTGGCCACTAGTTCACCAGATTCTTATGAGTAGGCTTGAATAATGAATCTTCTGAAACTTAACGTGTGGTCCTGATCCTTTACACCTGGCAATTCATTCAAAAACAACTGAAAGTCACAGCAACACTGAACCAATGTCTCCTGAAGTTACAGTCGTTATAGCCTCCAGTCACATCATCAAAATCTGTTTGCTTGGCTGTCCGCCTATACTTATGACTACAGCTGTGCTTCAACTCTCCCTATCTGCCTATCTCCCACTATCTGTGCCCCTTTGGCCTCCGCAGGCCCAGCTGCCCTGTGTTCTGCCATCCCAGCTAACTTTTGCTGTCTTCTTGTTCTCCTTGCTGGTCTGATGCAGGCTGATGCAGCTGTGGCTTCCCAGGACAGTTACAGTTTCATGTTGCGCTGTTGAGACAGGCTAGGGTGGCTGTGGCTTCATGCTGTATGGAGGCTTAGGGGCTTCTTACAGCCTTAGAGTGCGGCATGTGAAGAAGCCCCTGCACCATAATTCAGAAAGCAGCCACTGAGCTGTGTGGTTCTGGGACTCTTGCTGCCCTATAAGGCAGGGTGCAGGTTGGCCAAAAGGGCATAGGAAGAGGCAGTTTGGGGGAGTTGAAGGGGAGGCAGATCCTTTTTTGGAAGGACCGAGGTTCAGAACTGGGCTGGGAATGGCTTGGAGCAGGGTGGGTTCTTGCTAATGAATAGTAGTGGAATTTGGTTAATGATGGTAACAAAGACTGCCGGGATTGCTATCACTAAGCAATATGGTCTAATGATGTTGAGCTTGCTTAGCCATGGAAATTCCAGTCCCATTTGCGATTACAAGTTGAGGACTACCTGTAAATCAATCACCCACATTTTACACAAAAAAGAAAGAAGTGGTATATGAAATAACAATACTGCTCTTTTGAAGAGAAAAACAGTAAAACCAGGAAGAGAACGATGGAAAATTGTAACTTATCATCACAGCTGCCACCTGCTCGCTTACCTTACAGTAGACATTATTTTTCAGTTCGTTGATACCAATTCCAGGACTTGCATTGATTAGCTTGTCTGCCATGTTCAGCTTTTCAGTTTCTGGAAGCTAAAAACAATTGTCGTATTTTTAATATTCACTGACAGTTCTTTTAGAGCAACTGTACCTGAATAAATAACTCCAGCTTAACTCTACAGAAGTGTGAAAATTATATGATTAAAAAAAAAGATATTAAGGGTTAAAAAGAAAGACATGCATGAAAATGATAAAAAAAGTAGCACAGTCTAATATAATTGAGTAGCAGCAAGCTTTGTGTACACACATTTTCACTCTGCTTTCAGTCTTTCATATTGCTGAGGCTTTTACTTAGTTATACTTAGCACAGCACCATCTTGTGTCATCCTGAACAATGAATGGTAATTATTTAGATCAAATAAACTAACCAAATTCTATTTTATGAACCAGGATCATTTAAATATCCCATAGTTCAGAGGTGTCAAACTTGCATCACGGTGTCGTCATATGATGTATCACAACCTTTTCCCCCTTCACTAAACTGGGTGTGACTAGCACATGACACATCCAGCCCACGGGCCGCAAGTTTGATACCTCTGCCATAGTTCATGTGGATCACAGCTCCAAAGCGCACCGCAGCCTGGGCTTATCATGTTGAAACTATGACTTACCACTTTATTGGGATGCAATCGTGAGTGTGCATGACATGTAAAATATATTTTGTTTCAAAACCAAAAATAAAAATTAAATCACTGTGTCCCAGCAATTCTTCCGAACCTTCACTCTGACCACAATTTGGCTGAAACAAAATCTGAAGGGACCACAGAATGATCATTTGCATCAAGCAGAACAATGAAATGTGTCACTGGTTGTGTCTCTTCCACCTTCCCATGACCTGGATGTCACCCCATCTTCACCGCATTCTCCCTTCCTTCCTTCTCTCCATCCCAACAACCACGGCTACCAGTGGCCTGTGCAACCATTTCTTCTTACAGTGGTCTCAGTAGCAAGGAAGAGGCTTCCAAAATGGCATTTCCAATAGGCCTTCTGCTCAAAACATTTTGGCCATATTCAGAACAAATAACCCAATTGCACTTTGTATATGGACCAAAACATCTAAAATAAGTATTGATTATCCCAAAACCAAAGTGTTAAGTACAGACTTTTTCATACATGGAAATGTTGCAGTGATTATTTCTTTGGATGTAGAGTATTTTAAAGCCATAAAACATTCACCTCATAATAACTCCTCCAAATATCAGAATGCTGTATATAATAAATGGTATAAAATTTCAGAATGAAGATACAAACCATACAATTCATCCCATCAACTGTACATAATCATAAGAACACAGGCAGAAGTACATGTTTTATAATAGTGTAATCCACACACAAAGGCAGAAGTTTATAAAGGGAGAACATAATGTTGTAATAAACCTTTCTGAACATCTTTAAAATGTCTAATTTCTGAATTTCTTAGTTACTGAAGAGGTGATTCTCTCATTGTTCAAGCTCATGCAACAAATCTGATGAAAGGTTAAGTGTAATGATTTAGAAAATCCCAAATGATATCGGATTAGAAAACAGAATGTCAGTTCTAACAACTGGCATCCACTTATGTGCATATTAACCATGCATTCAGCAACGAAGTTCTCATATTCTCCAGTTTTGTTTCAGTGAATTCAATTTTTTTAGTTCCAAAGTGATTAGTATGATCGCTACCTTTCAATCCACTAATACTACAACGCATAGCTCAAAACATGTACAAGCTATTGAACTGCATGAGAAAAGAGGATTTGTTCCTTTCCACAGCAAAACTAAAATGAGCCTGCATTAGTAAAGCTATTTTATTCTTTGTATTAGTCTGATTTTCCAGTGTTTTGTATGTTAGTATTGTGAACATAAAAATAAACAAAACTATTTATTTTATTCAGACAGCATTCACTGAGCATTTCATTCAAAGGCTATACTTTTAGAACAGCAGTAGACATTTGGCATAATATATAAGTAAGCTGGATTCTACAGACTTCTGCACCAATGTTTTCAACTTCATTTAGAACCAACTGTATCTGACTGAACATCATAAACAGAGGTCTGCAGAAATTGTTGCATTTATACTTAAAAGCTTCATACAGTTCAATCCTTCTTGCTTTATTATTCCTCTGAGCATACTGTGCATTTGTATTGTTGCTTTTAGTCCTTAAACTTGTATTTAAAACTTAACTAAGAATTGTTGGTGCTCTCAAACTTGCTGATCCAATAGCTATTCCTAATAGCTAAAATGCACTTCGCATTTATTAGGGTTAATCTATTGTGGGACCCTGGAACAAAGTCCTTTCTGTTGGTGGCTTTTTCTCTATGGTGAATATAATTTCACCAAAAGTATAACCAGCCACTACTTTGTTGTTTTTCTAAAAGGCCTCAAAAGATGTAGTTTTGTCAGTGGACCTGGGGACCACAAATGGAAATAGAGCTGATCAAGCGGTTAATTTAATTGTGTTGCTGCTACCCTGGAGGAGTGGGGGAAGAGAGGTGGTGTGGATTTTTAATGCTCTAAACCAGCTGGATGGCCATGTAAATGTTTAATATATAAATACATAAATAAACAAGCAATTTCCTAAAGTGATCAGAAAAGGAAATGTGCAAAGTTAGTGTCCTTTCAAAGGTGCAACTGCAGGTTGAGCGAGATGGCTATTCTCTCATCCCTGAGAGCTCTCAAACCATGAGAGGCCACTGTCTCCTCACAAGGACTGACTGTCCGGAGCACTTGTGGGCAATCCCAAGTCCTCTCCTTGTCCAGGAAGGAATGATCAAGGAGAAGGTCTATTCACCAGCTCTTTATTCTGCCACGTTCGTCGGCTCCACTTTGCATCATCATCTACCATTTCTTCCCTGGAAGTCAGCATACCGTGCATTTGTGCCATGTGAATCTTCCCTTATGAACCCAATTTTATCAAGCAGTCAAACTATTTTTTAATAAAATATTTTTTAAAAATGTATCGTTGTAAAACCGTACGTCTTTGCATTTAAGATAGCATGTACTGTATATAGTTAAGCTTTGGCTCGTTCTGACCTATTTTTACCATTTACAACTCCGACTCTAAAAGTACTCTTAAGAAGATCTATTTAGATCTCTCTTGAAAATCAGCATCTGTTCCTCATCAAACCCAGAAAATTAACAAATTGAAACTCTTAATGAGCATGGTGTTTTTTCCACCCTAAGTTGCTTCCATTATGTTTATGGAAGCAAGAGGAGGCAGCTGTCCAGTTAGGCTTCGAACACATTTTGCTTTTACCAAAACTGTCAAAACTATACCATATGCCCATAACAAGCCCAGCCAAAGACAATTTTCTCAGAGCCCCTCTCCATTAAACTTCTTCCTTGTCAACATAGATCTCTCTGAACATTATAGAACTAAGATAATAAAAACCCAAGCACAAGTAATACATCAACCTGTGTAGAGAAGATCCACTGCTATACATTGGAATAGCAGCAACACAGAATTAGAAACGAAGCAACTTTACTGGCTGGCCATAAGCTCTGAGAGGTGGAAAAGGGGATGGTGTTCTTTTCAATGTTTTTTCTTTCTTCTCCAGCTTCTCCGTTAATTTTTTTTCCTTTCCCTTCCGCCCCACCAAGGCAACTTGCAATTTTCATCAGCCACAAGAAAACCCTGGCCTGCCATTGTCTTTGGTTTTCCCATCCATTTCCTGCCGTACTATCCATTCCTCTTTCCTATTTTTCTCAACTGCAATTCCCCAACCTTGGTGGATCTGTGCCGCCACACACCCCACTGATATTTCTTACCCATCTTTGTTTTGATTAATCAAAGTCTCCCACACTGACTTTTCTAGTGCCTGCCTAGTCTTCCATGACATTGCCAACAATTTGCTTGCTTTCTAGCACTTGTATAAAGCTGCAATTAGCCATTCCCAGCTGTTTCTCCCTACTCTACCTTTCCTGGATTGCAGGATACACTTCACATTAAAGGCCTGTCTTGTAGAAACCTACCTGTTTCCCTCATTAATGCATCTCTGGGGCACAGCATGCAAATTTAAGTGTGAAAAGCTAAACAACAGCCAAGACCTTGGCTTCAAGCATTTGAGGTTGCTGACAAGGTAACTGCTTCTTCTATCTTTTTTTGTTTTTGTAGGAATGAGAAAGAAATGTAGGGACAAGCTGGCAGCCTGGTGATACAGGTGCCAAAAGTTGGAACAGAAGATACGCTTGAAAAATAACACCTAACAGAAAGAAAAAGAACTGTGCTTTAATAAAAGCAAGCCAGCCAGTGACACATTCCCTGGAAGCAATAGATATTCTAGCTAAACTATTTGGTTATTACACAAGATTTATATAGAAAATAAAGGCACATGCTTTCTGCTTTCTGTCTTCCTACATCTGGCCTTTCCATCATTATGATTCTGTGACTGGGCAAATTTTAGTGTATTTCTAAGATTTATATCCTGTCGCAATGCAAAGATTATAGGCAATGTACCAAAAATGCTCCACAATATAACAACAGTAAGACCAAAATGGAAAATAATTCAGAATAAAACCATGACACAAAACCAAGATCACATCTCACAACAATATCAAGCAACATCTTCACATTAGGCATGGATTTTACTTCAGTCTCGTTAATCTCCATGTCTTAGCAAATCTCCGGATGGCCATGAAAGCAATGCCATTCTTGCCTGGGTTGTTCTAAAAGAGGAGACCTAACACTCAGAATGCCTGCCTCTAATAGGAAAGGACTTCCAGGAGACAATCTTTATTTTTATCCAAGTTACACAGGCAGAATTTGCAATCATCTACACGATACATAAACCCCAAGCAATACAGAGCTTTGTAAGCAATAACCAGCCGTTTCAATTGCATTCAGAAATAAAACAACTAACCCATATATTCCAAGAACAATGTTTCTATATGACGATACTGTGATTAGCCAGTAAATGGAAGTTTCTGGGTAGTCTTCAAAACAGTCCCACATAGACCAAAATAACAGTAAACGGTCATACACACAGTAGAACCAATAGAAAAGAACGCCAACTAGTAATCAGACGTCATGGTCAATACAGGTAGTCCTTGGCTTATGACACAATTGAGCGCAACATTTTCACTGCTAAATGAGACAGTTAAGTGAGTTTGGCCCCATTTCATGACTCTTTCCTGCTACAGTTGTTAAGTGAATCAACACTGCTATTTTGTGAATCTGGCTTCCCCATTGACTTTGCTTCGTCAGAAGGTTGCAAGAGGTGATCGTATGACCCTAAGGCACTGCAATATTCATAAATACTTGCCAGTGGCCAGGTGTCCAAGTTTTGATCACATCACCATTGGGATGCTACAACAGTGTGAAAAACAGTCATAAGTCACTTTTTGCAGTGCTGTTGTAACTTCAAATGGTTATTAACTGATTGTTTGTTAAGTCAAAGATTACCTGTACATCAAACACCAAGTTGACAGTTTGAACCTCTTCAGTGTGTCCCATTCAAAATAAGACCAAAACTGGCACATCAAAGAGAACTAAGAAAGGTCTCTCTTGACCATTACTGCCACCTGTTCTTCTAGCAAGAGATTTGAGTCCAGAAGGACCCCCTACTTGAGAGCTGATGTAAAAGCTAGATGAAAACCACAGTTGGCACTATGAGTCTTGCAAAGCCACCTGGGATTCATTCATTCATTCGACCTTGTAAACCTCTTCAAATTTGGTACTGCTGGCTGCAGGATAATTGAATTATTCTAGTTTATTTATTTTATTTATTAAATGTATTGGCTGCCCATCTTATCAAGGGTAACTCTGGGCAGCTTACAAAAGATGATAGTGATGGGTGAGGAATGGTAAGCCCTCGTTGTGGAATGCTACAAGACTTGGATGAGGTCCAGTAGCCCTGTGTTATTTATTATCTACAGCAGGGGTCCTCAAACTTTTTAAACAGGGGGCCAGTTCACGGTCCCTCAGACTGTTGGAGGGCCGGACTATAGTTA
>JAEANM010009482.1:0-16345 GCA_017656035.1 Myanophis thanlyinensis
TATTATTTGATTGAGAACTGGGGAGAAATTGAGAACGATCCTTAGTTGTGCTGAGCCAACAATGAAAAACAAACTCAGCCAACAATGAAAAGGCAAGTTAAATGGAAAAATAATAATAATAAAAAATAATAATAAAAAAGGGCTCCAAAATGGCGGGCGCGAGTTTTTGCGCTCTTCCGAAACTGAGAAGGTTAAAATGGCGTCGGTGAAGAACACTGAGGATAAGGAGCACACAACCCGCAAGCCTCTTAGTCTTTACGCTCTACACCGATCGGTCTGGACAAGCCCAGCCGATGTGGAGCAAGTAGCATTAATCACAAGACGGTAGTAGCAACGGCTCTAACATGATCGGTCTGAGGCAACCCAGCCGATGTGGAGCAAGTAGCATAAAACACAAGACGGTAGTAGCAATGGCTCTAACACGATCGGTCTGAGGCAACCCAGCCAATGTGGAGCAAGTAGCATAAAACACAAGACGGTAGTAGCAATGGCTCTAACATGATCGGTCTGAGGCAACCCAGCCGATGTGGAGCAGAGGCTTCAAATGGAAAAAAACAGGCATTTAAAAGTCAAGACAGCAAAGCTTCTTGGAGCTTAGTGGCAGCTCTACGGAGCGAAAAAATACGAGAATTAGAAGACCCACCAGCCCCAGAATAAAAGGATAGCCGGTAAGTTGGAGAACGGAGAAAAAACGTTGTTTTAAAAACAAGCGGTTTCTTTGGCTTTACAGAGGGCAGGGGAGGGCAGGGGAGGGCAGGGAGGGAGATCGGT
Source organism: Myanophis thanlyinensis (assembly GCA_017656035.1). Lineage (NCBI taxonomy): Eukaryota > Metazoa > Chordata > Lepidosauria > Squamata > Homalopsidae > Myanophis > Myanophis thanlyinensis. The sequence goes on from JAEANM010009482.1 coordinate 772, forward strand.
GGCTGAAAAGCCTCTCCTCGCCTCCCCGAAGCTCCAGAGTATTTTGTGCTCAGTTTAGGAAAAAAAGGTTTGGCTATATACTTGCAGAGTTGCCGCAGAGGAGAAATGAGACAGAAATTGCTCCAGAGGAAGTCAGATCGCTGTGACAGTCGAAAAAACACTGGGGTGGTTCCAGTCCAGGCTGAGGCTTTTATAATTTTTTCGACTGAAGTCACCTGATCTGTGTGAGCCAATCCAAATCCCAGACATTGGAGCATATGCTTCCAACATGATGGAGAATCGATTGATCAAAAACTAGACTAATCTAATTTCATTATATGTAGTAGTAAACAATCTTGACTCAACTCTTGGAATATTTTATAAACTAGCAGTGACCCTCTTGTTAATCAGTCCTTCCAACAAACTTCCCTTGTCCTTCACTTTTCATCTAATCTCATCTGACATTTCTACTCCTTCTAAATCATTACTTCACCAACCTCTTATCACTATCACTATCCCTACCCCTTTTTTATTGCCATCCAACAACAATCTAACTTACTTCTCTAACTTTCCCAAATTTTCCATTTCTTCATACACACAGAAAATGCATGCATGTCATCTTGGGGGAAAAAAGAGAGATTGTATGTGTGTGTGCATGTGCGTGTATAGCCATTTAACAATATCTAAAATAAGAAAAATATGTTTTTATCAACATCAGTCAAAATAAATGTTTCATTTGCCTAATGATGAGAATGTTAATGTAAGCCCATTAAGTTAGCAATCTAAGCCAATGTTTCTGCATGGTCACTTGCTAAATTGGTGCTCAGAAAAGCCCTAGAGAGAGATAAGATCAGTTTGGAACAAGATTCCAAAATTAGAAAGAAAAATGTAAAATAATATTAAAAGGTCCATAATTTGAATTGCTAATTTAGTTTCCCCATATACTGAAATTCAGTGTGCTACGTCTTAATTACAATTGAATCCTTTCCAAAAAAGCATGGTTCAACACCAGCAGAATAATTGCTGGGGTCAAAATCACAGCTTAATTCTTATCTTGTGCAAGAAGCCATGATCTTAATCTTGTCAACAGGCAAAAGATTATAGAATACGCTTCAGGTATCTATTTCTGGCAAGTGCAAAAAAGTTCATCATTCTAACATCCACCTCAAATATTAGTGATTGGCATATTATAGTAGTCTCTAGGATCCCTGAAACGGGAATCAACTGGTGAGCTTGGAAAGAAATATTTGGTTCAATAAATAACCAGGATTTCTATGAAACACAAAATGATTTTGCAGAATGCATGGATAATTTTCAAGTTTGTATTATTAATGGTCTATGTTCTGCATTGGGTGAGCATTCCTGTTTGAAAATGTAATTTAATGCAAATTACCTGCCTCCTACTATTAAGTGTCATTATATATATATATATGAATATATATGAAAATTAGAAAATATATATATATCCAGGGATTGTTGGGGGTTTTTAAAGTCCAAAAATATGGAGAATCGACTGACATGTTTGTTTCTAAGCAACACACAAGCTACTGTAATTCAGATACAACAGACATTGCTCTTCTAGACATATTAAAGGCACTGTCAGTTTCAGACACCACTACACATTTTACACTTGCCAGGATTTTATTTTCCTCACCCTGTCAAAGGGTGCTATGTTTTCAAATCCTATTACAATGGGGAAATAATCTGAAGTTTTGATTCTTTCAAAAAAATATATATCAAATGTTTGTTTTCCTTTGAACAGATTTCTGAGAGCGTTATCTCATACCTGTATCATATTCAAAAATAGAAATGGTTTTAGCATAATTTATCCACGGCTTCTATCCATTCAGTTATCACAGCCTGGCAAGTCTCAAACTGTTCCCAAAGCCTCATCTGTTCTTCAAATAATGAATTTTCCTCCTTGCAATATATCTGTGTGTGTATCTCTTTCTCCAATCTGGACCGTAGCCAGTTCCTGAACTAGATATCTCAAAATAAATATGTCTGATGCCTGGCAAACTTTAATTAGACATATTGAAAGTATGTCCAGTTAACTCTTATCAGAATATTCATTCTCACAAACCTGAAACTAAATTATACATGCAGGATCAGCAAATGAAATGGAGACATTTGACTTCATGAGAAGATATTCCATGGAGCTTATTTCTGTACAGATTTGTGTATGACTCCAATGAAAATCAACATAAAATCTGCACCAAAAATGTGCATAGCATTACAGTGATTAATGATATAAACAAAAACAAATGTATAGTCATATCACAGAAGTGATTTATCATTAATATTGGATGCTAGCCTATTTCCAGGATTAATTTGAAAGCTGTTTTTAGCTTTTTAAACTTTAAGCAATCTGTTTTGGGGGGTTTTTAACAAAAAAAAAGTCCTTGACTTACGACCACAATTAAGCTCAGAATTTATGTTAACTGAAAAATTTGTTAAGTGAGTTTTGCCCCATTTTACAACCATTTTGTCGCAGTTGTAAAGTGAATCACTGCAGTAGTTAAATTAGGAACACAATTGCTAAATGAATCTGGTTTCCCCCTTGACTCCGCTTGTCAAAAGGTTGCAAAAGGGGATCACGTGACTCTGTATGACACTGCAAGCGTCATACACTTGTCAAGCATCCGAATGTAAAACACATGACCATAGAGATGCCGCAATGGTCATAAGTGTGAAAAACAGTCATAGGTCACTTTTTTCAATGCTGTTGTAACTTCGAATGGTCATTAAATGAACTGTTGTAAGTCAAGGACTACATGTCTTTTGCCTGTACAAAGGAATCAAAGGAAGCAGAGCTAAATAAAGGTGCTTTTTCTACGTATAGTAGGATCAAATTTGTACATTCTCTTTCGGGGGGGGGGGGAAGGGTCTTCAAACTTTTCAGTTCATTGACCCCTTCATGATGTTGCAGTTGTTCAACAACCTCCAAGCATTTATTATATGAAAATAATTTAATATTAATTTAATAGTATAACAAATAATAACAATAACAACTAAATACCAGAGATATCAAACTGGTCTACAAGAAAGACCAAATGAAGAAACAGTGGACCCTCTGGTTAGCTGCTGCAAGAAGAGCATACAGACTGACTGAGAAAAAACAGCACAACAAAGTAGCAAGGATGGTGAATTGGTAGGACCACAAAATAGACAAAGTAGTAGAAAACAAAGAAGCTAACGTGCTCTGGGTCTTTAGAATTCAGACAACCACTTGCCACCTGTCATACCCCAGACTTAACAACTGTTGATAAGAAAGACAAAAATAGTGGAATAATGGACATCTGGGAATAGCAGAATAGAAAAAGAAGAACTGGTGAAAATCACAAAATACCAAAACCTGAAAACAGAAGAAGGACTAGTGTTTACAGAGGATAGTACCAATAGTGAGGTGTAATCCCAAAATAACTGGAGTGCCACTTGAACACCATTGGCATTGACAAAATCGCCATCAATCAATTGCAAAAGGCAACTTTACTCAATCCAGTGATGGTCTCTTTAACATCTTCAACATCAGTGTCTACCTAATCTAGATTGTTGGGAAAGACTCGAGAGGTGGATAAAAATGCCAGATCCAATCTAAACATTTGACTGACTATGTAACCAACAATAACAATAATAATAATCATCGAAATTTGACCAATTTGGGAAATAAGAGGATCATGTGGCATCCTGGGAACCCATTCAAAAGAGTGGGCAAAACCAGAGATTGGAGTCAAGATAAAAAATGGTTTGACTTAATCTAGATAATTATATTTTATATATACTTAATATTTTTTCCATATTTTAATATTTTCCTCTTTCAAGTGACTACAATTTAACAGCATGTGAAAGAGATTCCAGAGACTTAATTTTTCTTTAGAATAAAAATATGTATTTAACATTAGACTATGTAAATATTAGAAATGATAGATATTGTGCTGTGCACAAACACAGCAAATTTCTGCTATTTATTAGCAGCCTGTCCTTTTCAGACTTCCATGTGTTTCTATTTTAAAAAAAATGTTGCTATATTAAGAATAAGATTAATTACTTGACATCTTTAAGTAGCAGCATTTAAAGCTTAAACGGAAGTTTGAAAAAAAAAAATAGGCTGTTTTATTGTACAGTAGAGAGGAGCTGTGCTCACACAAGATACAAAATACTACTTCAAAATTATTCTCAAAATATGCATAGACCTATTAGATATTCTGAGCAGTCATTTAAATGAAATGCAATAAATTTTGGCTATAATTTTTATACAAACAGTTTCATCTACATAAGAAATTTTGATTGATGTGTATATAGCAGGAATTAAAATCCCAAGCATAGCATTGGGAAAAAATACCTTAACGAAAAAGAGATAAAACCATCTTTTTTCCCAATAAAATATAACAGATTTTTAAAATCCTTACTTCCATTATGTCAGCTGCAAAATGATGGATACATTTAAGTTATGGTGATTATCATTTTATTTGTAATGGTTAATACTGAATAGGAACTAAGTCAGTGGGAGTAGAAACAACTTGAAATTTCAGCTTTGTTTTTTTTTTGAAGCCAGCTACATACTGGTAGTATATAATAAAAAAGCCACCCACTGACTTACATATCTAAGGGAAGACTGACGTTAAATCTAAGACATGCGTGGCCAACCTTGGCTGAAGAGGAATTTTCTTGGGCCACATATAATATAATTAATGTATATAAAATTACACAATAATGTTAGAAGTTTACAATCTTGTAGAGCTACATTACTAGCCATTCAGGGGCCATAGTTTGGACATGTCTGGTGTAGGACTTTAACCACTGCCCTTACACCAGCTTACAATTCTTCAGCTATTGTAACATACACTTTCAATTATATGCCGTGCTACCTGGAGCCTTACATTGTTTTAAATATAATAAACTTCTGCTAAATTTTCTTCTGTACATATATAATGGTGATATTTAGTGATATAAAAAGCAAACAAACGTAGTTCAACAAACAAATTCAAAATGCAGTGCTCCTCTTTAATTACCTCTCCCAGCAATGAATTTTCTGCTTTGTCCTCCAAATGTCAGTCAATAGTTCACCCAGTTGGGCCGTTCTGAGCTGGATCATGGTTGTGTTTTTATATTTTTAGTATGAATGAATTTGTATAAGACATTAAATTGCAGAATGTATTTTCTATAAAATATTACTTGTTGGATGGAATCAAAAATAAAACTCTGAAAACTGAAATATAACTCCATTAATAAGTTTTACAAATCATATCTCATAGTTTTAATGCAGGCTTAAATGTTGTCTTCTACCTAATATTGTCAGGGTCAAAATGTCCTTTTAGGCTTGTCAAATATTTGATGCTGGGTAGGAGGAAAAATCCCTCTTCATTCTCTCTTGCCAAACAGTGTTCTATATGGAAGAGTACTAAATGAACTTTGGTGATGGATAAAATTCCTGTGAATAACATGGATGTCCAAAGAAGCAAAGTAACAGATCACAGAATAAATCAATCCAAGTTCTTCAAGGCATCCTCGAGCAGTCTCAGATTATTATATTTTGGACACTTTATGTGAAAACCCTGTTCCCTTGAGAAGGACAACAATTCTGGGGAAGGTGGAAGGGAAAAAAGGATGATTAGTACCAAGGTGATTGACTTGATTAAGTGGCAGTCAGTGAACAGTTGGAATATACATAAGGACAAGCTTGGGTCAGATTACCCTGGAGAAGGTCTGTTTATGTGAGTGGCAAGGGTCAATGATGGCTTAATGACACATATAGAAGTCCTCAATTTATGACCACAACTGAGCCTGAAATGTCTGTTGCTAAGCAAGACAGGTGTTAAGTGGGTTTTGCCCCATTTTTCAACCCTTCTTGCTATTTGTTAACGTTAGTAACATGTTTGTTAACTGAATCTAGCTTCCCCCATTGACTTTGCTTGACAGAAAAGGGGATCACATGACCCTGTGACATTGCAACAGTCATAAATACATGCCAGTTGCCAAGCCATTAGCGTGAAAAACAGTCATACATCAACTTTTCCAGTGCCTTTGTAACTTCAAATGGTCACTAAATGAATGGTTGTAAGTCAAAGACTACCTGAAATCAATCAGTTTGATTTTTAAGAATTATTGCTGCCATAAGCTATAATTATTTTGCATTATTGAAAGTTGATTTCAAATTTATTGATATATGCATTTAACATAACAGAGGTACGCTATTCTCCTAACCCTACAAACTGAAAATACCTGAAACTCACTCATCTTTTTTGTATAAAGTTAAAAATGTATTTATTAAATTAAAATTATATGAATGCTAACTGCAAGGCTCATGAACCTTTACACTTCTTAAAATTGAGGCTGCTCTTCCTGAGAGAAACAGCATTATTTGTACTAGACCCCCCATACACTTGACCAGACAGTTCTAGAGAAAAAATGATATTGTACAGAACTGAAATACAGAGGTTGCTCATTTATACAGTAGTACCTCAGTACTCATTGTTAATTGGATGCATGATGAGTACCAAAAACAATGAGTACCAAACAATTTCCCCCCATAAGGAATAAGGAACAATGTAGTGAGGCACAAGGCAGATGACATTGAAAAATTCCAGTTTGTGCATTAAGTATCAAATAATGAGTACCGGGACAAAATTTTCATGTCAAAATGTGTTGAGTACCAAATTCAATAGTATTAAACCAACTGAGTACCAAGATACTACTGTAAGCTAATGAAAGTAAAGTCTTCAATGAGATTCAAGGCCTTGGAAAAAAAATGAGGTAAATTCATACATGGAATTTAGAAATGCTTTTTACATCAAATTCATCATCAAATTCAAATGCTCCTCATTCTATACTTAATGCCTTCTATTTTACTTTAATGGCTGTTTTCTTTTCAACTATGGAATTACTGTATATGATATTGAGATTTAATAAATAGAATAAGGATTAACAACAGCTATAGTTACCCAAACTATCATGGGCACTAAAATAATATTTTGAAAGATATGTTTGAAATTTTGGTCATTATTAAAAACAATAATTTTGACATTCCACAGATACCATCTGGGATACTGCACGTGACAAGACACCCACAAACATTATTCTATCAATTCCTAAAAAAATGAAACTGTTATGTGGATTGTGATGGCATGCAATATATTTAAGAATATCACTCATAAAAACTCTTTGTACGTGAGGAACATTATATTCCTACTACCTCGTATAGTTTACAAACCTTATGTTTGATGGCAAAAATTGATTCAAGTTCTAACACATTGTTCCCATTAGTGTCAGATACTAATTATAAAAGTGCACACTATAATCAAGCATTTCTAAGTAATGTTGTAATTATGTGTGAATTATTATCCTTTACAAGAGCATGCTGTCAACTGGCACATTATTTATTTTTCTTATATTGTAAACAAAATATTTAGGAAAAGTAGGTCATATCTTCATACAGAAAAACAGTTTTAGTATAGACTTAATATGGTATACTAAAAGAAAGATTATCAAAGTCTATTCTTTAGTTTTTCATTCTTACCTCTTCAAATTACTACAGTTTGTGCCAAGCAGAGAACTCTTGGAAAATTATCAGAAAACATACAAGCCTGATTTTTTTTAGCATCAGCTTTAATAACATAATACAATGTAAGAAATCTAATCAAGAAAAACTTAAGAAACAGAATCCTAAATAAAAACAGTTTCTTATTTGCGGAATGTAATATATAACTGTGTGACGTAACATTCTTTTGATTTTATGAATGAGATCTTCTATCTCCGTTATACAACATTTAGATTTTAAAAATGATAACCATATAAATATTACAAAGTCACAATTTCATAAACTCTGAAAATCATGCTTTTTAGCTAGGAAATAAATACATACTATTTTTTTAGTGGTATCTAAATATTTTTAATGACCTTAAGGTACAATATGCTTTTAAGTTTCAGTTCTGAGAATGCATTGGGCTAAAGTAACTTTCCCAAATACCATCTGTACAGTTCAGAAAGTTGAAAAAGTCATTGTATTTATGCCCAGTTTATTGCTAAAGGTATGTTGAAGACAAAATCATGAACACAAAATCTACACAAAAAGACACATTTTGCACTGGTTGAATAACAAATGTCTTTTAAAATAATATTTCTCTATCCTTTTATTATATGCAATTTTCTAACATTTCTATAACGGAGTTATCATCAATTAGATATTCAGCCTAAATACAAAAAGAAATAATAATATGTGTGGTCCAACTCAACAATACTTAACTTGCAAATAAAGAGAAAAATTAGCTTTCTCAAACATGTGCAATCTGAAAGTTGGAATGGAATTGTCCTTAACAGTAATCATTTGGTGTTCTCCCTTTTCAATCAGATCTATATAGGAAATTGCAAAGATATTCAAATAGTCATCATTCTACAAGAATGTACATCAATCTATAGTCTACAAAATTTAAACTATTCAACTAGCATTTACATAATAATGAAGATAAGCAGTATCCCACATTTTACTGTTCTTGGGAGTGGCAGCAGCTGGTTTTTTATCAGCACTTTGATGCATATAGAAAGAAGGAAGGGCTTTCATTGTGACATCTTATAGGTCATTCTGATATCTCTTGCCTATCTCTCAGGTGCCATTGGTTCTTAGCTTTTAAAGTAAAAAATGTTTTAAGAAACATAATTAGATCAGACATACATCAAATTCAATAGACAATCAAATAAGAGTTATAAAGAAGAAGACTTACAAATAAGAAATTGAATTATTCTGTTCAAACTGAGCAGAAATCATGGAAATACATATTAAGAATTCAGATTTTTCTATGAAAAAGCTTCCTTGATTCTGACTGCTTTCTATATTCTTCAAAAATATTTTGAATCCACTTCCTAGATAGCTCTTTCTCTTGGAGAACAGCATGGAGAACAGCATCCAATTATTTATTTGTAATAAATGTGGTCCAGTGCTTAGCTCATCCTTTTTTGTTTGGAGGCAACAAGTTGGAATGAATTTCCTTTTCTCTTAATGAAGTGTAGTTCCCTAGAGGACACTTCAGAAGAGGAAGAACAAGATTTAATGCTCCCAACTTTGCAAGCTTATTACAGTTCCTCCACATAAATGAAATGGGGTAGCATTGCCTCAGCATTTTCTTGTTCAGCATGGAAACCTGTGGACATTTTTAGCTCTCTTTTGACAACCTGACAAATGCCTCCTTAGTATAATGTTCGCAAGTCAAAATCTTGCATAATGAAATAAGCATAATGGCTTTGATCCCAATTTATTTATATCTGAATTAGACCCACAGAACTCAATGGAGAAAGTTAATTATGATTAACCCATTAATTTTAATGGGTCCATTCTAAGTGTGCCCAAGACTGAATCCATGCTTACAAATAAAAGTTGATCATTTATTACAAAACAAGAAGTTTTGCTCTTTGTAAATGTTTTACCTTTCTAGCTAGTGTACTCTTCTGCAACAAATGAGTCATTTCTAGGAAATTAGAAATTAATATTATTTTGTTAGTAAAAGTTTATATGATCTGCATGTATATATTTCAAAGGGAATATCCCAGTCCCCTTTCATTTCACTAGAGAAAATCATGCCAGGAATGTTGGTAGTTTCTTTCTATATCCACTATTAAGTTGAAACATGGTTGAAGGAAAATAATACTCAAGATAGTTGACTAAATTACAGAAACTCCCTTGTAACTGTAAACCAAATTAGTTGATAGATATTTCAACATAAATATATAATGAGTAAGGGTGGATTAAAAGAAAAATGAACCTCAAATATGCTGATGATACTACTCTAGAAGTAAAAAAGGCATAAGAAATTTCTAGCTATAGGTGAAAGAAGAGAGTATCTTGTTCCTCAGTGTTTTTGGGTGTTCTATTCAAACCTTGATATTATTACACATTCCCTTCACCTTGTCATTAATAAAAATATTAATGGATTTGGGGCACAAATCAATAATTTGTTACACTATTTATTAATATCATTAAATTATTAACAAAACAGAGTTTTTTTCAACTATATCTAATTATTCAGTCAAGATCCTTATTATATTCCCCCTTTCTTTCATACTTCCTTCTTTTGCATTTCTTAAGTTTACAAATCATGGCTGGAATCTATCTTGCAATCCTAAATTTCCTCCCCCATTCTTTGATTTCCAAACCAAATTTTAAAAAATCAGTTTTAAATTTATTTTTTTTGTCTTTTTGAATTTATTCTGTTCCTACCATTTTCTTCATTGTCTTCTTCTTACAAAACCTAAATTACATTCACAAATCAACCCCCATCTCTCTAAAACGTACTCTCAGATAATTGTGCAACTGCTATAGTTGTTTTATTTCCATAATTTCTAGAAAATGATTGCTGTTTTAAGTTTAAATGTAGTAATTCTCCTATACTGTTTTAGAAATATGTTAGAAATATGTTCAGGCCCTCTTTCCACACAGAAAAGCTATTCTTTACCGCAATGGAGCCAGGACTGCAGTGGAAACAGTTTTCGAAACATATTTAAGAACAACGATCAGTCAACCATGTTTTCTAAGGGTTTTTTCTTTGTGCATGAAAAAACAAACTACAGAATAAGTTAGATAGATGTGAACCAGGTGCAAGAAAAGCTAGCCAACGAAAGGAGATGGACAGTAAGTAAGTACTGACAAACATGAAGCTATCATCTCTTTGGTAGGGCTGGTTCTCCAGCAGCCCAAGAAGCATTGCTGATGTCAACACGCCAAAAAGCCACAAAATGGGTCAAACGTATTTGATCATGACACCTATGATGACATCATAGTTCTTCCAAATGGGATCATGTGCCCTTCAGAAATTCAGAAAAGTTTTCACACACCTTCTACATCTCTTTTTGACCATGCTGGGGATAATGGGATTACTAGCAGTTCAGTCCCAACTGTCTTTATTTAGCCATGTCAAAAACTTTCCTTTACATTCCCTGGAATGATATTTTTTCAGGAAAAAAAAAACAATTTACGATTTAAAAATGTAATTTTTATTGCAGAAGGAAAAATCACATGAAGGCTTTATTTTTAGTTCATAAACTACAAGTGGCAGCAGTTTAACAAGTGTCAGATGCAAATCAGCTTCAGATAAATTGCAATGCCATCTTAAAAGAATGACTACAGAAGATTCATTAAAACTTACCTTCTTACAGAAGATCTTATATAAATTATATGTATTAAAATGGGCAGATAACAATAAGACAACATTAAAACCACTGAACAGACCAGTTTAATTCTAATTTCTTTCTTGTAAATGGTTATAAGAAAATATGAATGTCATATAAATTTGCATCAGGCTGTAGGCCAAATAACACCATCTGTGTACAGAAGGACTACACAAATTAAATAAATGTTCTACACTATTCATGACGATTCTTCCTGGACATCTTGCATGATTAACTAAAACAGAGGAATCTTTAAGGGTCTCAAGGCTGTAGATTAATCATGGGTTATGGGATAGAAAGGACACAAGCCTTTGGCATGCAGATTACAATAAAAAGCCTTTCTAGTTTATTTTCAATTATTAGATTAAAACTAAATCAGAGCAATGTTTTAACCAAATCACTTGCACTGAGACTATATTTGGAAATGGATATCTTCAATAAGATTTGGTAAACTAAGAGTTTACCTTGTCTTTGTCATTTCTGTTTGTAGCTTCCCCTATCATACACCCCTAATATTTAAAACAGAAAATGCTTAGTATCCTATTTTGATATGTTGATATATACTGAAGAAGATGCTAATGAGACTTCCAAGAAAGAAATGACAGGATGAAGAAAGCTCTGCACAGAGTAGAACTGACAATCTAATGGAATGAAAAACCAGATTTAAGAACTTTTTTTGAGGGGAGGTAATAAACAGCAAAAAGGCTCCTCCGACTGGCAGAGGTCATGGTGGATGGAGAGGAGAAGGGATGCTTTTGCACGCATGCACATGCTCATCTACCACTTCCATGGCCCGGGTCCAAAAGAGCTGCGGCCTGGCACTGAGCCACAGACTGGGAGTTGGAGACTCCTAGGATATGGGTAGAAGAAATCATTTGTTGTATTTTATGAGAAAGTGGTGTAACCAAAATGGCTTATATTTGTTGGGCTGAAGTTTGGAAGTCACTTCTTTATATCTTTCTTTCTTTTTTCTTTACTATATTCTAATTTTTTTCATTCTTTTCTTTCTCTTTCTCGTTTTACTTTCTTTTCTGCACTGTCTACTGTTTTTTTGCAGTTTGTATTAATTGTTACTATTATACTGTAATCTTTAATAAAATTGCCATGAAAAAAAAGAAGTTACTATATATTGTTATGTATTTTGTTTCCATGGGATCTTTATTGCTCAATTTAAGTTATTTGCTATTTTTCCTTTCCTATTTTTTTTCATGAAGTGTGTTTAATGTTAGAGAAATAAAACCATTTTTCCTTTGCCATTATCATTACAGGTAGTCTTCGACTTAGTGACCATTCAAAATTATAATGAACCCCAAAAAGATATTTATGACCCAGATTTGAAGTTCTGATGGCTTCCCTCCATGTGGTCGTATTTGGGTGCTCCTATTTTGGGCACTGGACAACCGGCCTACATTTATTTCTAGTTGCAGCATTCCACAGTCATGTGTCCATGATCTACATTTTTATGACCATAATTCTGGGCTCAATTATAATCATAAATTGAGGATTAACTACATTGTAGAACTAATCTAGTCTACTAATGAAGGTGCTGAACTAGGCCTTAGGGATGGAAGTCAGCTGAGTGTCTTTGGGCTGCCCCTAAATAAGGCAAATTGCTTCCAAGAAACCTGCCTGGAATTGTCCGTGTTGTTTCCAGGAGCCAAGTCTGACTGATAGGCAAAAAAAAAAAAGTAAAGAGTTAACTTTCTCAATTTCTAAATCCTGTATCACAGAGTTTACGAGATCACCCTTGCAACTCATAATGATAATGACATCTTGCAGCGGATAACATTCAGATGAATGTACCATACATTTTCATTGAGCTTCCAGAAAATAATTTTAATAATGGCCAGTCTTTTAAACCACAACACTACAAAACATACACCGAAGTTGTTTAGATCACAGAACAAAGAATAAGTAGATAAACAATAAATCACGAGAGATTTAAAAAAATAAAAAATAATGTGAGTCATGTTCTGTAGTATAATAGGCATTTCTATTTTTAAACTATTTTATGTGGCCCATGAGATTTAAGTAAGCATCTTTTATTAAACACATCCAGTGCTTATTAAAAGTATTCAGTCTACTTATTGCCATAATAAAATCTGAGGTCTTAAATGATTTACAGTGATAAGATTGCATAAATTATTTATTCCTTCTGAAATACTTAGGTCAGTTTAAAGCTCCATACATTACTCTATACTTAAACATTTGTATAGAAAGTTGACATATTGACAACAGAAAATGGAAGAAATACTATAGCTTTCCTATTGCATCTTTCTGTTTATAATAACCTCTTACAATTTGAACCCCTTTTTATACTTGTTCTGATATGGTAGAAGTCATAATGGCTATGACAATTTCAGCATTGTTTACCATCTTTAAAGTTAATACTTGTACCATAGCATTCAAAATCTCTAAAATTTATGAGCACAATGTCAACTGAATTACACAACACTGAGTTTAAATATTAATCATATGAGTGAACAGCGCTGAAGGTTTGCACTCATCCTCATATGCAGATTCAGAGACTGAATACATTCAGTTTTTAGTCACAGGGAAGATATCCTAGAAATCAAAGATGATCTGGCACTGGTCTTTTAATGAGCTTGAAGAATAACATGAAGTCTGTGTTAGCATCCAATTAAATAGCTGAATTCTGGATTGGCTATGAATCAAGTGAGAACTGGTTTGGAAGGCAAATCAAATATGAAGTCCAGCAACTGACTGAACTAGCAGACCCACCAGAGATTATTGCAGATGACTCAGAAGAAAGAAGAGCAGAATTTGGAGGAACAAGTTGTGAGGGAATAGGAACTAAAAACATAATCTGTTTCTGGAGACAAAGATGAAGATCCATCAGGGAGTGTTGTATTTAGCACCTGTCAAGAGACTTCAGAGGGCCTGATGTAAGAATTATGATCTGTACTATTGCTTCTGTAAGGGAAAAAAAATATCTGCTTTGGCTCATTGAAAAAAGCAAAACTCACTAAATGCAATCATTCTTTTTTTCCAGAGAATGAATGAAAAAAACAAATCTAATTATCTTTACTGTACGTTGCTAGTGAATTACAATGGAAATGTTTTACCAGTATATAAAGACAGGAGATATCTACCATTTAAATGTATGTATTAGATTTTTATCCTGCCTTTATTAATTATTTATTAATTAACAAGTAACTCAAAGTGGTAAACATATGTATTATCCCTTTCTCCCTGTTTTCTTTACAAGTATAAGGCTGTGAGGTGGGTTGGGATGAGAGAGGGGGTTATAGTCATAGTGGGATGGGTGGGTGATGGAATGATGAGAATAATAGTAATACAGACTTAATAAATAGTTAGACAGTGTTGAGGGAATTATTTGTTTAGCAGAGTGATGGCGTTTGGAAAAAAATGGTCTTGTGTCTAGCTGTTCTTGTATGCAGTGCCCTATAGCGTCATTTTGAGGGTAGGAGTTGAAACAATCCATGTCCAGGATGTGACTAGTCCTTAAATATTTTCCTGGCCCTCTTTTTGACTCATGCAGTATACATGTCTTCGATGGAAGTCAGGTTGGTAATAATTGTTTTTTTCTGCAGTTCTGATCATCCTCTGTAGTCTGTGTCTGTCTTATTGGCTTGCAGAACCAAACCAGATAGTTACAGAGGTGCAGAGGACTGACTCAATAATTCCTCTGTAGAACTGGATCAGCAGCTCCTTGGGCAGTTTAAGCTTTCTGAGTTGGTGCAGAAAGAACATTATTTGTTGTACTTTTTTGATGACAGTGTCCATTTTAGGTCTTATGATATGATAGAACCTAGAAATTTGAAGATGGAACTAGAACTCATATTACCAATTAAAACAATATATATATTGATTGTTGTCCCATGACCCTGACTGATCAAACCATTTCATCATCTATTCATTACTTTTCTGTACTGTAGTTACTTTGTTTTTGGCTTTCTTATCAGCAATCCTTAGAAGAGTTTACGGTAATAAAGTACTATTTTAGGATCAGTAGGATTGAACTTGCATATCTATAGCCTACTCCTACAGACTATCTAAAATTGTAACAAAACATAGCTTGAATATCTGCAATTCTTCCTCAAATGTTTTTTAATCTGGTGCAAATAATTTTTTAAAAAGTCCCCCCAGTTTTATTGGCAATGTTTTGCAGAAATGGTTTTGTCCCTGCCTCCTTCCTAGAGCTAAGAGAAAGTGACTACACTGAGGTTACTCGCCTGTCTTGCATCTAAGGCAGGACTAAAATTCATGGTCTCCCAGTTTCTAGCCTGGTACCAAATTGCTTCTCTCTCAAAAGATAGAAAGCAATACTATTTCTATCACAAAATGATATATATACTGTGTATGTGTTTTATTTAATGTACTTTGCTTTAGAATAGTAGATACAATATTGATTATTTATTTATTTATTTATTAATCATATTTATATACCGCCCCATCT
>JAEANM010009483.1:0-16344 GCA_017656035.1 Myanophis thanlyinensis
TGTTCATTGATTGATTGATTGATTCATTCATTCATTTATTCTTTCTTCATATTTCTTAACCACCCATCTCCCTTAGTATTAATCAGTATTAATCAAATAAATACTTTGGCACGTATCTTTATGCATATTAACAGACGGAGAAAAAAATAAAAGAGGCCGAAATATATGACAACTCTAATATATCTATGTAGAAGCCAAAAAGTATTATAAATAAAATAAAGATTACTAAGCACAGTCCAAAATCTACTAGAATTAGTGATGTAATTTGTGAGTTGTGAGTTGCTTTACTCAACATACTTTGAATAAAACCTACCTTAAGAGCAACACAGTTGTATAGGAAAATTCTAATAACTGACCTGCATCACTTATATATCATTTATACTGTTCCAGTAAAAATTGTATATCATTTATACTGTTCCAGTAAAAATTGTTTTAAAAACAAATAAGCATAGTGACCTATTTTGTAAGTTTATATAATATTCGTAAAATAAACTTAGCCTCTGACAATGTTATTTTAATACTTTTAATGCAAAAATGTGTATTTTGGAATAAGGTCCAACCTGGTGATTGAGTGGTAGGAACCACCCTTTGAAAACAAGGGCAGAATAAAGATCTAGGCAAGACAAGAAGAAAAATATTTTTGTTTCAATATAAATTTAAATCTATCTATCTATCTATCTACCTACCTAATCCTGTTTCCCTTTTGACCCCTGAAAAAACGGCTAGCTGCCTCTTTCCTGCAATCCCAAATAAAGAACGATCGGTAGGAAAATGGGGGAGAGGATTTTCCTGCAGTCTGTTCTTTCTTTGGGATTGTAGCAAAGATGCGCACCCCAGGATTGCAAGGCTGAATCCCCCCACCCTTTGGATGGAGCATTTTGGAGACATGTGTCTTTGCTGCGATCCCAAATAAAGAACGGTCGGTAGGAAAATGGGTGGGGGGGAGATTTTCCTGCACAATCATGCGCAGGGAAGGAGTAGGTTTGTTTAGGAGCTATGGTAGAGTGTTGCACTGGGAGGCCTGCACAGGTAGTACTGGTTTTGAATTGCATGTCTTACTCCAGTGAAAGGGATGAAGGCAAGAGCCTTGGCGACCATGGAAGACAGGGTTTTAGGGTGGAAAGGAGGAAGCGGTGATCTCCCCCTCCCTCCTGCTGCAGGGCTGCCATGGAGCTCATGCAGGGCAGCGCAACTGCTGGTGAATGGGGCCGGCAACTGGGGAAGTGCTCCAGAGATCTGGGCCAAGTTGCCTGGCCCTCGCTGGTTCAGCTGATCCACAGGTGGCAATTAAGGGGCCGAGCCTCCATGAGGTGAAGGGCTGCCTCCTGTGCTGGCCATGCCCACCCCTTCACCACCCCTTCTTCTGCCCTCATGGGATCTGAATTCGCTTGCTTAAAAGGTTTAAATCTTTGAACTCTACGGTTCTTACGCACTAATGAATAAGTGTGTGATGAGAGGGAAGTCCTGCAATATATTTAGAAAAATTGCTGGTAAGGCAGCTTTTCAAGATGTTATAGATGTGGTGCACAAATCTATCTCGCAGGAACTCTTGCCTGAGGTGTAACTTTTATTTCAAGTGCTCATAATTTGTCTTTTTAAAATTACTGCGCTTGTGAATTATTTCAGTCGTGGAATGGCAGGTATTTAAATATTTATGATCTTTTCATTCCAGGACTTGAGCATAAAATACTAGGGAGGAGCTTAATAAATGAACAGAAGTCAGCTAGCTGAATGAATGTTAGGAAAGCACAAGTTTTCCTTTAAGGGTCTTCAGCAAACAGAGGCATTGGCAATTCAGAATACTTTCTCTGGCCTTAAAATGAAAACAATCAATTGATTGTTTTCCAGGAGTCATAGCATCAGTTTCTCCTCAGGCTGCTAATCAGGATAGGTCATGCTTTCATTATCCCTTATAGGAATGGATATACATTTTGAAATAGGCCATAGCTGATGCTAGGGAATGCAGGGAACACTTTTCATTTTTAAAAGAATTTGGTGAAAATAAACAAAACAGATCCATTCTTTGGTTGGCCCCATTAACCTTATAGAAGACTATGGTGTGTAAGTTGTCCACAGTCACAAAATCCATAATATTTGTTAGTATATTGGATAAACATAGTTTATGGCTGATTTGTATTATATAAGTTTATATTCTTAAATGCAAAATGAGTCTTCATAATTGACATTCATATATTGTTTAAAAAGTATTTCAAAGCTGCCAGACTGCCTTTGGGCTGTTAGAATCAAATAGGAAAGGGAGTTATCTGATGGGGATGATTATAAAAGGCCTATTAATCAAAACCACATTTCCTCAAAGACCGACCCACGAAATGGAAAGCGATTGGTCTGTTTTTTTTTCCTAGCTTAGGCAGGAGCAATAAAAAAGCAGAGCAGTGTGTCAGGTCATATTAACTGCTGCCCAAATAGAATACCTGGCCAGCATTGTTGCCAAAGCTGAAGAGTGGATTGAAATCTGCAAGCAGATGCTTAAGCCAATTTCTTCTTTTTCCAGTTGGTTTTAGCTGAATAACGAGCAACTTTAAGGCTGCTGTGTGGAAAAACTCTTCGATAATATCGGTGAGAATAACACAATGCTGAATAATATTATAAGGGCATCTTATGTTTTGGTGCCTTCAAGTGCACCAAACTTGACTGGTGCCCACTTAGACAAGTCCCTGCATTTTTCTTGGCAAGATTTCAGAAATGGTTTGCCATTGCCTGCTTCTGCTTCGTTTGCCATTGCCTGGCAGAGAGGGACTGGCTCAAGCTAGCCAGTCTGACTTTGTGTCAAGGTAAGACCAGAACCCACTGTCTTCCAGTTTTTAGCTTGATGCCTTTTAGCTTGATGCCATTTTTAGCTTGATGCCTCTGGATTTTATTGACTTATTCATAGTCACTAAACCAAACTGGCTTTCACCAGTGAAGGGCAAAAAAAAAAATTATGCCAGGAGATAATAGTTTAACTTATCAGTTACTTATCTTCTCTTGGTGACAGGAATTAAATCTGAGTTTCTTGCCTTTTCATTAAATATCTGAATCATGGCAGTCCATTCTCAGGCTATTAGACCTTGGCTGCAAAAGTGTGGGATACAGAAAACTTATCTTTGCTGTCTTCTAATCTAATGGTTATCTGGATGTTTGTATCTTATAGCCCTGTTCCACTGATTGTTTATATGAAATGGGTTCATTGTTGTGGGAGGTGGTTTAATGTGGATTCCCCCCTCTGATTTCTCTTGGGCAGGAGTAGTGTGGCTTACTGGTTACTCATTCAGGTAAGCAAGGGGGGAAGATGACACTGTTTAAAGAATAATGTCCAACTCCAAAGTGTTTGAGTACCCTTCTTCCTCTAGACTACATGATAACACCTAGAAGTTTCTAAATCCCATGTGGCTAATTCCTTTCTGACCTTCTCAGTCCCCACATTTTGCTATGGCTGTGATGTTATGTGATGGCTTGATTCATCCTGATTTATTGAATAAATCACAGTTGTATCCTCCCAGCATGGTAAATCCTAAACCATTTTAATGGCTGGGTTCTCACAGCTTAGTCAAAACCAAAGCAATGACAAAAGTAATCAGGATATTTGAACTAAACCTTTTGCTCACTGTATTACCAGAAACCCATTAGTTATAAGTGTTATAAGAGATGGGAAGTATGTCATGAAATTTATATATTACCTTAGTTTCAAAATGTCATTGGGGCAATATTTCCCACAGTGGAATATAACATATGTATATGTATATTAGTTTGCTGGTTGTAATATTTAAAATTTTCTATAAAAATAAAGATTTTTTTTTCTGATAACAAAGGAATTCCCAAGACAGGTGATGATTTCATTATGTTTATACAGCTGCTAATATTACAAGATTCTGATGATATTTAAACACAGCATTAAAATCATAAAAGCTTGATAAAAGTATCATTGCGGAAATAGAGTACTTTGCGTCTGAATCAGGAACAGTGCTTTGGAGGGAGAGGAGGTATACAAACTATGCGAGTCAGAACCTCCTTAATTAAATTGTTTCATTTCTTGGGCTTATGTAGTGGCTGTGGATTCTTAGGACATGTAGGTTTGAGGCAAGGATATGCCAACAAGAAGTAACTGGCTGCTTCACAATTGATGTAATTGAACTGTTGGTTCCTCCTTATCTTAAGCACTTATTTTCCTGAGATGTCAGCCCTGCAAGAAAGAGATCCAAATCATAGAGCTAAAACTATTTTTATCAAGACTGGCTAAATTGCAAGTATTAATGTGCTTCTCTTCCTCTTTTTTCATCTTCATGTGAATTTAGGATGTCTGAGATGCTGTTAGACATTCACCTGGTCTTCTGTAATGTTTATCTGCTAGTTGTCTTACTAATGGATTTCCCTCTTTCCATCAGCAATTGCTTCCCTCTTTCCTTGCAGCAATTATGCAAACTCAGGAAAAGACTCATGATCTTTAAGGAAACATTGACAGGTAATGAGAAAATAACAAAGAGAGGATGCATATAGCATATTTCTCTAAAGCACCTTTTTTGCTTCAGATCTGAAATGTTGTATATCCCTGTTAACCATAGTCATAAAAACAAGTTAATTGTCCTACTTGGGGTTGAGGTTGGATGTAGGCAGAGAAGAAGCACTTCTAAGCCTCTGGATTTTATTGACTTATTCATAAATGAGCAAACAAGTAGCAGAGAAAGCAATAGCAGATAGACGGTTGTAAATCAGGTGAGGCACCTATGCAGTTTATGTGTCATTTGTAAAGCAGCTTTGTAAATATGTTGGTTATGGTTCAGTGTGAAAGTCTAGAGCAAATGAAGTCTATAGAAACCAGTTTCAGGGTCAGAAGTTGAATTAAAGGTAAGGAATTAAAAGAGCAAATGAAGTCTATAGAAACCAGTTTCAGGGTCAGAAGTTGAATTAAAGGTAAGGAATTAAAAGGTCAGGAGACTGTGAAACTAAAGGAATGTAAGTCAAAAAACTTCCCAATCACAGGCTGTCAATCTACCACACATTCTTCTCCAGTGTCAGTGTCCAAGATTTCACAACAAAAAACTAAATGTAAAACTATAAACATCAAGACATGATAGCATCAGCATTTCTGCCAACCTTTCTCCTGAAATCTGTTGGTCTTCACTCAATTTCCAGAAGTATAAGTGCAGAAGGATCATCTTCCAAAAGATTGAAACAGCCACAAAAAAAGGCAAACTCTATATTACTGCCCTCCAACCATCCAGGAAGATGGGATTGTAAGCATGATTTTCTGAACGGAACAACAGAACGTCAAGATTGTCTCCACAGAGAAGTGAGTCCCATAAGAAATGGGCACTTGATCCATAAATGCTTTTATAGGTAATAATCAGCAGTCTGTACTTGGAAACCTATTGGTAACTAATGCAGCTTCTCACATAATTCTGCTAACCTGCATCTTACTAGCAGTCAGACTGCTATGTTTTTCAGTAATTCACCTGTGACCTGATAGTTGCCAAAGCATATTGTCTCAGAAACACTTATATCTAGGCAAAGATCGGTAATCTGTCCGTGTTCTAATAGGAACTATGAATCCTGAAGAATTATCAGGAACCCAAACAATTTTCCTTCAGGGGAGTCAAAAGGTAAAGATTACATTGGATATAATTATATTGGATTATATCTGGACAAGTCCCTCTGTCTTGCTGAAATTTAACTTGAGCTGTTTTTCTTTATATCCTAAAACTTTCCAAATACTAAGTCAAGATATTCTTGTTCAATCTGAGATGGAGATACACAATAGGATATCTTGAATTGATTAAATTCATCCTGAATGGATGAGTGGTTTCTTCCATTAGTTTTATGTGGCTGTTAAATAACATGGAAGAGAGAAGAAGCCAGGGGCTCTCCACACCACAGAGCTTGTTATATTTTTCTCTGACAGACCAGTTAGACCAGGGATTTCATTTAGGGCTACCATCATGCTTGTGTTTAACCTTGGGGGGGGGCATGGTAGGCGTGGCCACAGTGGGCTGGCCAGTTTGACATCACTCATGTTGGGGTGCCTGTGATGGCCTGAGTACTCTGCCAGTGGAAATGGGCTCCTGAACTTTCACATTTTTGGCTGTGATGGCTTCCTGCAACCCTATGCCAGAGAAAACGAAGCTTGGGAGAGCTTCATGTGGCCCTTCCGAGCATTAGGGAGAGCAGGGATGGAGAGTCATTAAGTGAGGCAATCACACAGGTGCCTCACTTAATGACTATCACAACTTGCAATATCTATTATGATTGAAAATTGAGAACTGTTTGTACTGCAACACGTTTTGCACCAAGATACCTAAGATCTGCTAAAGAAAGAATAAAAAAATTGAGACCCATTACTCCTTGGAATTGAACTTTTCATGATATTTTGACTAGTTGCATTTGCAAAGTTGTGGTTGTTGCACTGTGCCGTGGTGGCACGGTGGTGAGAATGCAATACTGCAGGCTACTTACTGCTGGCTGCAAGCAGTTTGGCAGTTCGATCCTGACCGGCTCAAGGTTGAAAATGAGGACCTAGATCTGTGATGGTGAACCTATGGCACGGGTGCCACAGGTGCACGCAGAGCCATCCTGCTGGGCATACTAGCTCTTGGCCAACTTACCTCCAGCTGAGCATGGACATGCAATTCTGCATGCAAAACCCAGCTGGTTTTTTGCTGTGCATGTGCATGATTGCAGCAGGAAACTCAGCTGGTCTTCGGAGCTCTCCTGTGCATGCATACTCATTTGCTCATTTATGCATGAGTGCCTGCGTGCAGTAAATGTTCCTTTCATGTGTAAAAGCTGCATGTATGCACATAAAAGCTGCATGTATGCATGGAGCACACATGGAGGAACAGCACACAAGTGTGGATGGCACGCGCAAAGCGTGTACTTTTCGGCACTTGGTAAGTAAAAGGTTCGCCACCCGTGACCTAGATTGTTGGAGGCAATATGCTGACTCTGTAAACTGCTTAGGGCTGTAAAACACTGTGAAGCGGTAAATAAGTCTATTGATATTATGGCATTGTGAATTCTGACTGTCCTTTCCAGCTTCCCATGAGCAAAGTCAATGGGAATGCATGGAGGAAGACATAAGTCAAACCCATTGATTTTTTTGCCGCCTGTGATCATTCTATTTGTTTAGGCCAGGGGTGTCAAACTCGTGTGCCATGGGCAGCATGCGTCGTGTTAGCCATGCCCACCCTCAGTTTAGTGAAGAGAAAAAAAAGTCATGATATGTCACATTATGACGTGACACTGCGAGTTTGATAGCCCTGGTTTAGGGCAATTAAATGCTGACTTAGTACTGAAGTTCCTTTGCCTCTTTAATTATTTAATTTAATTATATTATATTTCTATGTATGATAAATCCTCTTTTTAGATGATAATGGGACCACCCACCCATGGTCATGGTCACCCACAAAATGATTATCCTAAAATTTAATCTCTCTTTTGGTCATATCAGAGTGCACTACCTTTCTCTCAAAGGAAGAACCCTTCATGTCTGCAGGCCTTTGGATTCATCTTTCAAATGAGTTTATACCAGAGGTGAAATCCAGCCAGTTCGTACCAGTTCTATAGAACCGGTTAATAGAAGAAATCTTTTGTTTTTTCCCCACTTTGCAGGGTTAATCCTGTAAATAAGGCAGTTGTTTCTAACCTAATCTTTATTGCCTTACTCACAGAAACTGCCTCTCCCCTTATTACATTGTAACTTTGGTGAAGTTTAATTCTGTGCTTGGTGATGTTTAATCCTGCGGCCACGCCCACAGAACCGGTAGTAAAAAAAATTGAATTTCACCACTGGTTTATACAACAGTGTTCCAGCTGTACATCAGCACCATATTCTTAGAAACTTTTAAGAATAGCCTCATTTCCTTTGTCTGAGCATATCTTAGTTGTTTTCCAGGATATTTTTCCAGTTATTTTCCAGACCAGATTCTTTTAGATTGTGCGTCAATGGTATTTACACTATTGTTTTACAAAGTACCGTAGGCAGCAAATGAAGTAAAAGAGGCTGCTGGCTCATATATGCTAGCTTGCAAAACAAAACAAAATGGAGTCTGCCAAACAGAAGACAATACTTTAATTTTTTCTCCCTCAATATAATACGCAGCGGTTCCGGAAAGAGTATTACAAATGTACTGCATTTGCTTGCTTGTTGTTACCTCAAATGTCCACAGGATGGGGATGTTCATTAACACTCAATTATCATTCTATAACTCAGTTCTTGTTAACTACAAATGCTTCCTAGGGTCCTTTGTTAGCAACATTCCATTAAAAAGAGAGGAGAGCATTCTAGTTTTTGCATTCAGCTCAAAAAGTAGTCAGACAAAAGGGGAAAAGGGAGAAAAAGTAGTTAGGTTAGTATTTGATGTGGAATGGAAACTTTTTTCAAAGGAAAAGGTTGGTTTGTTTTTTTAAAAACATAGGGAAATCAATTGTACTTGAAATTAATTAACCAATTTGTAAACATGATGCTCTCTGTATCTTTGTTTTTAAGAACATTTGCCCGTGGGGTATATGATTAGCATTTTCCCTTGGAAATTAGTGACTTGACTAACTTGATCAAGCTCATAAATTCTCAATCTGGTTGATGTAAGAGGTTTATTTTTAATGGCTTCATGGTGCTAAAAAGGACTAGGAAGCCAAGAGTGTGGAGACATCATTAACAGATACAATATATTGGCAGCTTATTTAATAAGGCAAACAAACAAGGCTACTTTAATTATGGGCGCTGGCCTAGAGAGGCAGCATAGCAAGCCAGCAAGCAAAGAAACCCCACTGTGAAAGTGTTTTCAGAAAAGTGCTCTGAATAGAAACATTATGATGACCTGTCAATATTATCCTTTCAAGGAAAATAACAGCATTCATGCATTTTGTATAAGGGATAGATCAAACAGGCAATATCTCTCTCTCTCTCTCTCTCTCTCGGTGGGTGTGTGTGCGTGTGTGTGTATGCTCCCCTGCATTGTTTGTAGCACCCTAGACGCTCAAGCATTACAAGATGAGCTTATTTGCCCAAAGTTGTTGAAACAGACATCTTTCAGTGTCCTTAAAGAAACTTCCCTGCATTTTAAGGTTGCATCGTATCCATTTCTGCCATGTCCCTTATATGATTTAACTCTTTTCTCTTGTGTGTCTTGGGATATCAAATCTGAACGGCTTCCTGCAATTGACACAAAAGAACGATCCATTGTAAAAATGTCCTTCTGTACTAGGTGAGCAGTTCCCAGCATGATGCCAGACTGCAATCTGGAGGGGTCCCAATGTCCTCTACTGCATGTTTTTCAGCAGTCCAGACTCAGCAGTAGACTCACAGTTATTTGCAGCATAAGCAGCTGCCTTGTCAGCACTGCATCTGGCCTACTGAAAAAACACAGCTAAAAAAGAAACGTTTCTTTCCTAACTCAGCAGCAAGCAATGTTTAAGCAATCTCACTCCAATAGCAGTGAATTAAAGTTCTTGGTGCTTTTTGCAAGAATACACATGAGAGAATAACATGCAAAGAACTTTCTCTGATGTTCAGCCTGGAGCCACTCACAGATCTATATCTGCTCTTCAGCAGTGCTCTGGTCTAACTGTGCAGCTTTTAAGTATGCTTGTGATTTCTTGCATTGGATTGACTTTTTAAGCATTGTCACCACAAAATGTACACTTGGAGAAAAAGTAGGGCACAAAGTAAAAAAAAATGCTTTCTATTGTAACATTAATCACCAGTTTTGCTTTTACATTTGTGAGAATTCCATAAAGTATAGTGAGTAATGCAGCATGAATTTCAATTAACCTTGGCTCTAAACCAGCACCTATGAATGTCAACACAAATGTATCTTTGGAGACAGAAATCAAGTCCCCTATCTGGCAGAAATCTTCTGAGGTGAAAGTAATTCTGCACAGAAAGTAAGTTTTGTAGTTTATGCCTTACCAAGCCAAAGGCTTGACTAGTGATAAAATCAAACTATACTAATGTGCCCGGTTTGGACAGCACATTAAATTTATATATTGAAATACATAAAGGAAGTAAGGTACACACAATCTGTATACAGGAGGACATATTTTAATTAATATTGTGTAGTTGGAAAATAGAGAATATCACCTCTGTCTCTTTTACTATTGCACAGATCTACTAGAACAGAGAAAAAGCCTTTTAGCTTATTAAATCACATAATATAACAGATTATTTCTGAGTATTCTGAAATCTTTCAACAATCATTGTTTAATATTTTGTTAGAAGCCTGGAAAAGTAGTTGATACAACCATCAACATCTATATTTTTCATAAAGAGCTCAAAACTCTTCCTGCATTTACCCTATAACGCATATAAGTAGAGACAACTATAGGCAAATTTAATTTGTTATTGTTATTCAGTACTTTATAGTGAGTCATACACAAAACAACTTGCTCTGACTAGTATATAATTAGATTGGAAGAAGAAACGTTGAAGAGGAAGAAGCAAAGCTGACCAGTAATGTATATTTCTTTTTCCTTGTGATTTCTGTTGATACAGAAGTCCATACGGAGTCCATTCAAATGTTTTACATTTGCAGTTTGGAAGGTGCCAGGTACTCTGGGTACCTGAAAATACTTCCTGTATTCTTTGAGTTGGTCATCTCAGCCTAGGACATGTAACAGAGGTGTGCCTGCAGTAACAATACAATGGAAAGGATTGGTGAAATAAAGACAGTAAAATCTTATTTTCTGCATGTGAATGCATGAATCCCCTTGAACTTTTCCATTTTACCATTGCATTGTCTGCTCTCCACCTGCACCTTGAATGATTTTCTGATGTGGATTAGATTGTGAAACATTTCTGCCAAAGGATTATCTAATTATATTTGTGGAGCTAATATATCACCAGCTTTGTAAAATCCATGGCGGTGTATTCATAATCAGCAGTTCCATTTAAATGCAAGTTCATGGCTGTTTGTAATAAATTTTCCTGTACACAACTCAGTGTGCTCTTTTTCTCCTCATCTGACTCAGCGGGGCTCTGCTAGGTGTAATTTTTTACACTGACCATTGTTTGCACACACTGCATGGATTGAAATATTACTTATCATTTACGTTAGTGGCTCCCCAGTGACTGTTGGCTGCTTTATCTGTAATTTCTGATGCCACATGCCCTCCCTCCAGCCTACATAGATCTCAGCTGAATACATAAAGATGCCCTTGAGTCAAACTTGAATTCTGGTGACTACATAGACACAAACATGGACAATTTTCTTGGCAGCAATTCAGATGTTATTTGCCATTGCCTTCTTTACTGATGTTTTTTGACTTTGACAGCCCTATAATACTTGGTTCAGATTAACTGGGTCCAACCTCATGCAGCATCAGCCAGGTGCTGCCCTCTGCTGAGATAAGCTGAATATTTATGTTTGCTTGCGTTCCTGAGCAAAACAGATTTATTGCTGGTTAACACTGTGCAGATGCAAATGGTAGGGTTTCCAATCTCACAACTCTTCCGACTGCCGTAGTGGTAGTGGTACTGGAAAGAAGGAGCAAAGTGCTATATTTTGGCTAAATTCCAGGGAAATAATACAAAAAAAAAATCAATGTAATTCAGTTTGCTTATTTTTGTCCCCATGAAGTTGTATATACAAATGCACAACTGTATGGTAAGAATAGCATCAAACTGTGGACTAAAAGAGCCAATAGCTTACTATGATAACAAATGCACTTTTTTCAGCCTTTGAAATAATGGAGATTTCTATGTATTCAGAAGATTATTGATAATATTGCTTGGTTCATGCTGTTCTTCATAATGGTGAGACTAATCATAGCACAGTAAGCAAACATAACAGCAGAAAGTCTGATTCAGTGGCAAGAATGATGTCCTGAAATTCAAGATAAGGTTGTTTGGTTGCTTGTGAGAACTAACTGGTTTATAGGAGAACATGTGTGCTAATGTTTTTCTAGCCAAACTGCCTCCTAGTAGCAAGGTTAGAAGATGGCTTGTTCAGGGTTTGCTATGTGATCTGCAGGATTTTTTGGGGGGATCAGGGAATATCCTTGTAAACAATCCTCAAACAATCCATCAGATGGCTAGCTATTCAGAGATCTCAATAAGCCTTAAACAAGGTATGAATAGCTGCTTTCTGTTTGCAACAAACAAGGAAAATATCAATGGGCATATTTCCCAACGTGTGATTCCTATGCTTGTCACCATCTCCGTAACCCATTATATAGAATTAGTGAAGCATGAAGCCAATTAGTTTACACTTTGCCAACATGAGTGGGTAGTTTTACTCCTTTGCTGTAAGTGAAAGTTGGACACTTGTAGAATTATTAATGTGACCAAAACAAGGCTGCTTTATCCTAACATTTGTGTAAAAGATAGAGTTGGGCAGTTTTGTTGAAGAATGTATGCACCCACTGACATTTCCTTTTCTATAGAACTATTGAAAGAACAACATCTTGGTCTAATTCACAAGCTAGGTTAATTTTAATATGTGAACATTTAAAAACTGTAGTTTGGGTGCAGCATGAAGGAATCTTGTTTTTTATCTTGAGGTCACACATGGCTTTCATTTAAGGGGCTCCAAATGCTGTACTGTTTTGTAGGATGTGTTTCCTAGCTCTGGTTATATACCGTATTTTTCGCTCCATAAGAAACACTTTTATCTCCCAAAAGTGGGTGGAAATGTGCGTCTTATGGAGGGAATATTGCCAAAGCCCCGCCCACCCACCAGCCCCCATCCGCCAGCCATTTTTGACCTCCACATGTCCCATTTTTGGCCTCCACATGTCCCATTTTTGGCCTCTGCGTGTCTCATTTTTTAAGGAGGCCTAAAATGAGATGCATGGAGACCAAAAATGGGACACATAGAGGCCAAAAACTGGGTGCGGAGACTGAAAATGGAACATGCGAAGGCCAAAAATGGGACGCATGGAGGCTGAAAACTGGACATGCGGAGACCAAAAACTGGAGTATGTCTTATGGTCAGGTGCTTCTTATGGAGCAATAAATGCAGTAGACACTTGCTGGTAAACCAGAAATGGTACACTAACAAAAAGAACCTTAAATATTCATTTTTACCTTTCTTCTCTTCCTTTAAATAAATTAAGCTGTACAGTAATAGGCTTGAATGAAACCCTCAGTTGATAGAAATGCATAGGACAGTGGTGTCAAACTCGATTTAATTGAGAGTCACATCAGGGTTGTGTTTGACCTTGGGAGCTGGGATGGGTGTGGCCAGCTTGACGTCACTCTTCTTGGGGGCATCTGTGGTGGCATGAGCGCTCTGTCAGAGAAAACAGGCACTCGAGCTCTATTTCCAGCTGTGATGGCCTGCCGCCCTCTACTAGTGAAAACAGCTGTGGGGTTGCCCCCCTGAGCTCCGTGTTCACTGAAAGCTCCGTTTTTGCTGGGGGCAAAGGCACCGCAAGCCAGTTCTTTGCTGTTTCTAGGGTAGTCCCACGGGCCAGATCTAAGCAGCCTACAGGCTGGATCCAGCCTACAGGCCTTGAGTTTGACACCGCTGCATAGGAGATCCTTAGGAATAGGTTTAATTAATATGTTTGAGATAGAGCTAATCAGTGAAGACTAATACACAATCTAGAACTACCAAATCTGGATTGCAGAAATCCAGAGGATCACTAGAGGGCAAGAAAGAACTAGAGAAGACTTTGTTTGTTGCCCTCTAGTGGACATCTGAATTTTTTCACTTTAGAAATTTGTTCTTAATCATTTGATGATAAACTTGAATAGATGGTACCATTTTTTCTCTCTCTCAGTCTCAATCTCAGTCATTCTCTCACACATACACACAAGTAGAATATATATGGCAAAAAGAACTTCCCAGACAGCAATTAGCTCCATGCTAAAGGCCATATGCTAAGGAGCCTTGAATATTGCTTCTTCCGCTGATGACACTGGGAGCTCATTATCCTCATTACTGGATGTGAAATTCCTCTGGGGTGTTCTGCATCTACTAGCATTCTAAGTTATAATAACAGAAATATCTAAAATTGGGCTTGACAGCAATAGGGCAAAATGTGGATACTTTTGTATATTGAAAGAATATTTGAAGGATCTAATACTTTATCCTTCATTTTCTGAATATTTCAGGGCCTCTGTGCGTGCAGTCTGCGTATGAATTCCTTACTTAGAACCTGACTTAATTTGGCTTATTTCTGTAGTATAAATAGCCAGTTGAACAGCAACCAAGTTTTGCTCCTGGAATGCATTGAAATGGGAGGAAAGTCACACTTGGGCATGCATGCTAGAGGAAAAACAGAACACCCAAGGGTGATGCGGGACAACTTGCTGGGTGGCACGCGTAATTGCTTCTCTGAGCTCAAGCAACCTACATGCCCTGCCATCTGCTGCCTCAGTGCTTGCAGCTGTGCAGGCAATATATGTGCCAGCAGGAGGAAGTGGAGAAAGAAGGAGGGAGGGAATATGTATGGCATTTCTTGTGAAGATCTCACTTCCTTGAGGGACATGGTGAATGAACTAGATATATCTCCTAGGATCTTCCTGGATATGAGGAAAAAAAAAATACTTGATGGCAGCTGCATAAACTTGTGCTGTCTATGTCTTCTCTTATAAGCAGGGACAACTTGAAGTTAAGCAAGCCATAAAAATGAAACAGGTCCTAGAGATTGCCCACCAAGCACTTGACAGTGAGTGGACATGTGGAGTTTCATTCAGTTGATTATCCAGCCTTGCTTCTGGTTCATTGAGGAAAATTCTAAGAGCACTACCTCTGTATTGGGAATAGTGTTCACTTAGATGTTAATTAACAAGATGGGTGAAGTTGTGTTGTACTAGTACAACATGCTTTCAAGTTTCATTCCACATGCTGTATTTTAAATTGCCACATTTGACATTTTTTAGAACTGGACTATGCACATAATCAGCTCTGAATCTTCATACAATCTGCCTCCATGTTTATTGTTTTTAAAAAATCTGGTTTAACACAAAATAGATGGTCATGGCACATATGTCTGTTTAGCATAATGCAGTGAGCCATCATTTATTTAAAAAAGCTATACTGGCTGGTTTTGCACCAAGCTGCATCACAACTTACAAATTACTCAATATATTAGGACAAAACCAAAGTAATTTTTTGGGGGGCTCAATGTGATATGGAAATTCAGCATATAAGATGACTCAACCAGTCATAGACGGTGAAATTCCTATAGCAAGAATTAGACAGGCCTGATCATGGAACTGTTGCTATTCCCAGACTCCTCCCATGACCCATTCAGTTGTGGTATGAGTTGAATAATGAAAAGTACACAAGAGAGTTGAATCATGAGAGATTTGAGCATATTTTTCTCCTTAAAAACAGCTAATGTTCATTTCTATATTCCTTGATTTCAAGATTCCTCCATGTTTTGTTGGGAGAAGCTAAGAGATGAGGCTGTCATTCCACCATTATGCTTTTTTAGCCTTTCACAAAATGGGGAAGGGCCATAAATTTAAAGCATGTGCATATTGCCAGCTGAACAATCTAGCACCATTGTGCAAGTCTGTTTTAGGGAGGCAAACAACAGAATGATAGCAGGTCATTCAGCTGAAAGGAAGGAAGTTCACTCACATTAACTTGAAAGGCCAATGAGTACCTCTAATCTAAGCCATTCTTGGTCACTTGGCCTCCAAAATAATAATTGATTGCAAGGCTTTGCAGCCATCAGTGGGTCCTGTTAAAAGGGTAAAATGCCACTGTTACACTGGTCTGTAGTGAAATAATTAAGCTTGACCCACCCCATAGACTGAGAACAAAGCAACATCATGGGTTTGCAGCAAAAAACAAAAAATACATTGGCAGGCATGTTTGTCCCACAGACACAAGGGTTTAAAACTGTCTCAGTTCAATCTGAAACAGCCAAATTGCTCTTACAGCAGCTAGGCTTAACCTACACTTCCACAGAATCAGGCTTATTTGTTCTCTAGATCTGCAAAAGCTGAAATTCGTGAAGCAGAAACTGCAGTTCTCAGATCAAATGGAATTGTTATGTAAACAGTGGTGGCTGTTTCCCGTGGCCTTAAAGGGAGTGACAAAAGATCTGTTGAGTTGGACAATGTGTCCCAGCAAAAATGATTAATCATGGATCTAGTGTTTTTTGTCAGAAAGGTAAATATAAATAAATCATAAAAACTGAAAAGGACAAAATAGTATCCCCTTTTCATTATTATTAATAAGATCCATAAGAGCCATTTGAATCTTTTCCCCAGAACATAACACCAAAGTTCTACTGTAACTAGGGTGACCATATTTTGATTTCCAAAAAAGAGGACAATCGAAAAAAAAAATCGAAAAATAAAATAAAAAAAAATCGGGGAAAAAAGCGCGGCCTCGAGACACAAATTCCCTTCTTTCTCTCCCTTCTTCCATCCTTCCTTTTTTCTCTCTCTTC
>JAEANM010009484.1:0-16344 GCA_017656035.1 Myanophis thanlyinensis
TAAATATATATATATATATTTTTGCAAGCCAGTTACATAAAATAAGAGTATGCTTACCTGCACTTTTTAGTGGAAAGAAGGAAGGGGAACCGCAGCTTACGAAACCTACCCACTGCTGGTTTCTAAAGTAAGATTTGAGGCAGTGAATTAGGCAACATTGAGTTGGGTTCAGTTCTGTTTACTTTATGAATAAGTACTGACCTGTTTTTAATAATAAAGTGGGATTTGAATGCCATTAAGTTGACATTAATTTAATTGGATTTCTGTGCTGATTTCTTTCCAATTCATATCCAGATTTTTGTCAATGCTAGAGGAAGAAATCTATGGGGAGAGCTCCCCAATCTGGGAAGCTGACTTCACTATGCCTGCAAATGAAGGAGCTCCACTTGTACCCCGGCCAGGTATGTAATATTCCTTTTGACTAATGTGGTGCTTGTTGGTATAGCTGTAAAAGGCATCATATTGAAAACTGCCGTATAGTAAATTGAAATGCTGGTTTGTCTGCCTTAGTAAAGCCTGCTGTGATTGACAGGCATTGTTTGGATGACAGCTAGAGATACTCCTCAGTTTCACGGATCTGGAGGTTTCAAGTAGGGGTCTTTTATATGCAAAACAGCATCTACCCTGAAGTGTTTGGTTGTTGAGCTACAATCTTATGTCCCTTCTCCTCTGATGAAGTATAACGTATAGGAACAGTTGTCATATTTATGACAATGGTTCAACTGCAGGTTTCCTCCTTACTAAAGCAAAGTCGGACAGTTGTATTAATAAGATTTCAAGAATCCTTCGGTTTCATCAATTTTTTTTGCATAGAGAGCAGGCTTTAAAAAAAAATCACTGCAAATCAGGTATCTTAGAGTGCAGGAAAACATATATCACCCACTAAGAAACTGCTTTTAGCCATCTTGAATTCAAGACAGGAGAAGCTCTGCTATTCCTAAACAAGATCAATCATTTGAGATATGAATAGACAAATTCCCCAATAGAAATTAATTAATTATTATATAGTTAACACATTTCTTCAAAGTTTTCTTCCTTTGGTAGTAGATTGCGATTTTGTACCTGGAAATAAATTAGAATTGTAAGGTTGATCACCAAGTTGAAGAAGGAAGACAATATACAGAGTTTTTTTAGGGAGATTTGCATGAAATCTCCAAAAATTAAATTGAACCTGAAGGTAAAGGTCTGTTACTATGTTTGGAGGTCTGGAATGATGGATAGATTTTATAATGGCTTACCTGACCTTACAGAAGTATGGACTTTGGCCACTGACCATAATTAATTTTGAAATCGTTATCAGATAGTTTTATATCTTGTATGTTTAACTTGTTTTCATTAGGTTTAACTTGTTTTATTATGTTGTTGCTTAACTTGTTTAGATTGTTGTTCTGACTATAGTGAGCTACCCAGTCACTTTGGTGAGATGGGTGGCCTTACAAATAAAATAAAATAAGCTTGATCTCAGGATCTTCATCAATTCACAATAAGGTTGTTGCAAGCATTGCATTGGATAAATTCATGTGTGCTATCCTGAGTTCCTTGCAGAAGGGATGGGATAAAAATGAAACAAGCTTTTGTGTGCAGAAGCTTGAGAAACTAAACAATATCATCTGCATTCCCAAGTCATAAAGCCTTCCTATTTTATTACATACACTATTGCTGTCCCTTTGTCTTGTGTAGCTATCAGCACTGTTCCTGCAGCTAGCACTCCTTTGTTCAACAAATCTCTGAGCTGCAGCTCATCTTTGACATCTATTAATCTGGATGGGAGCTCACTGGATTCTGTGCCAGGTAAAATCCTTATAAGCAGCAAGGGAATGTAAAGCAAAAATCAAAATGTCTGAAAGAAAAGCTTAGCATAAAAGCCCCCATCATTTCAATGAATTTTATTAAACTTCTGTTTTCCTAAAATGTTCTGTTAAACTTGGAATAATTTTTTTTATTTATTTTTTTATTTACAAGAGCAAAAGATAAAGTCCAAAGACTTAAAAATATGGAACCAACCGAGGCTAGTGTCTAGTATGACTTCTATAAACCATGGCTTCACTTCCTATATGAATTACATTTAGTTTTGATATTTTTGTATACTATAGGGGTTTCTTTCTCCCTCCCACACAGGTGAGAAAAGGAAGCTTCCAGAAAGTTTGACCCTTGAAGATGCAAAGAGAATTCGTGTATTAGGTGATATTCCAATGGAGCTTGTTAATGAAGTGATGCTGACCATTACTGATCCGGCAGCCATGCTAGGGCCTGAGGTATAATTAATTAATTGTCCCCATTTTTATTTGCATCATAAAACACTGCAAAATCAGTTTTCAATAGCTGCCCTGCTTATTGCATTGTGTAAATTACAGAATATATTGCCAGATACGTATTTTTTCCAGTCCTTATGCCAGAATCTTATTAAAAATATTTTTTGCTTTGTTCTGATACGCTAGAATACCATAATTAAATTTTAGCAATGGATTAACAAAATAAAATTAGGAATCACTACTTTACATTTTTCTACTGTAAGCAACATACATATTTTAGTTAACAAATCAAAAATATAACAGAAACCTCAGTTTAATGAATTTAAGTCTGCTAAATCAAGGTTTTAATTTTAAAGTTGTTTTTTTTTTAATTTTTATCTACATAGATTTAGAAGGATGAAAGTAATCTATATAGGGGATGAAACCTGCCCTACTCCAGTAAATGTCTTAATCTATCTTTTAATCTAGTCAGGAGTATCAAACTTGATTTCATTGAAGGTCGTATCAGGGTTGTGTTTGACCTTGGAAGGGGTGTGTGTGCATGGCTGGGGTAGGCGTGGCCTTAGGCGTGGACATTTGACACAGGCTCAAGATGCATTTTTTTACCTTTTCTTTCCTTCCACAGTTCTTTACTATAACCATTTTCCTATCTTTTTTACCAGACATTATGGTTAAATGTTTATTACTTATTCTTCATACTCCACTAAACTTTTTGTTTCTAAATTTATACCCCATTGTTTAATAGTAAATTGCTTTTCCAGGCAGAAAAGCTATTTATACTATTGTATTTTTATTATTCAGTTAATAATAAAGATATAATAGCATAAATAACATAATACAAGATGTAACAGCAGAAGTAAATTTCCGTGAATAGAATAGAAATGGCTGTCAGTTACAGATTGTTGATTGTAGATAAAATGGACCTACAGTATATAAAATTGACATGGGATGTTGCTTGTTTTCTATCCAGATGAGGCACTTGCTTGAGGCCAAATAATTGTAATCCAGTCCTCCTGCAGCACTTTACCGGCTGAAAACAGGCCATGCGGAGGCCTCACAGCGCCTCCACACAATCTGTTTTTGGCTGGCAGGGTAGTTCTGGAGGCTGAAAATGGGCTATATGGGGCCTTCCGGGGCCTCTACTGTGGCCCATTTTTGGCCAGCAGAGTGCTTCTGGAGGCCTGAGAGGCTGAAAATGGACTGCGCGAGAGCCTCCCAGCACCTCCACCCAACCCATTTTTGGCCAACAGAGCTCTTCTGGAGTCTAGAGGCTGAAAACAGGCCATGCGGGGGCCGTATGCTGCCCCCCCCCATGACCCATTTTGCCTGGCA
This sequence comes from Myanophis thanlyinensis, assembly GCA_017656035.1. Lineage (NCBI taxonomy): Eukaryota > Metazoa > Chordata > Lepidosauria > Squamata > Homalopsidae > Myanophis > Myanophis thanlyinensis. The sequence continues at coordinate 3,585 of JAEANM010009484.1, forward strand.
GAAGCACCACAGGCCAGTCCTTTGATACCCACAGGCCGGATTTAAGCACCCTGTAGGCCAGAACCACCCCACAAGCCTTGACTTTGAATCCCTGAACTACTATATTTTGCATATTGCCTTTATTTTTATTTTATTTTTAACCAGAATGTTTCTTTTACTTGCAGACCAGTCTCTTGTCAGCAAATGCGGCCCGGGATGAGACAGCCCGCCTAGAGGAAAGGCGTGGCATCATTGAATTCCATGTCATCGGCAACTCGCTTTCTCAAAAATCAAACAAGAAGATTCTCATGTGGCTGGTTGGACTGCAGAATGTTTTTTCACATCAGCTGCCTCGAATGCCCAAGGAATACATCACCCGCCTGGTTTTTGACCCGTAGGTTTGGGAGTGCTATTAGAAAGAGTGAAGGTTGCTCCTCGGGTATCATATGAATAAAGAATATGTTAAAAAGTTATGACATTTATACATTTATATAGTTACTTACCAAGCACATCTAAATTATTTTAAAGTAAGCAAAATATCCTTACAATCGCCAAGGATTGTACAACTTTTGAGCACCTCTAATATTTGGAAATAGAAAGTTGACAAATTTGGCACGCCCTAGTAAGTTCACGTACATGGCAACCACCAAATCTTGAGTCCCTGGAATTGGGCTGATTATATGTAAATTATTTCTAATAAATTGATGTTAAAGGCTTAAAAATGTGAATGAGAAATTGGTTGTCTAAATAAATAAAAAAATAATCAAGGGGACCTTGGAATTAATACGTTTCCCCTATCCATATTAATATATAAAATGTTTCTCCATTCAAAAATATACAGCTTTGCTTTATCTCTCTATCCCTCTGCCATATACTGAACCTTATTTTCTGTAATTACATTAACCTTTTAGTAAACAGGATATACAGTAGAGCTTGAGATTTAGCTGTTTATTCTCTGCAAAAAGTTCTGTGCATTACAGCTTCATGAGGTGGAACCCCAGTACTGTCTGTTGGGAAGGCATTGGTTCTTTTATAAAATGATTGCAATGAGGGACCCAACTGTCCTAATCAAGTCCTATTTCTGTTTGCTCCAACCTTAGCTTCCATCATGAATGCTTCATTGCACATACAAGTAGTCCTCGATTTACAACGTTTTATTTAGTGACCATTTGAAGTTACAATGGCACTGAAAAAAGTGACTTATGACTGTTTTCACACATAACAACCTTTGCAGCATCCCTTTGGTCATGTAATCAAAATCCAGACCCTTGGCTACTAGACTTATAACAGTGGCAGTGTCATTTGATCCCTTTTTGTGACCTTCTAATAAGCAAGTTAAGGGGGAAGCCAGATTCACTTAACAACCATGTTACTAACTTAACAACCGCAGTATTTCACTTAACAAATGTGGGAAGAAAGGTCATAAAATTGAGCAAAATTCATTTAACAAATGTCTCACTTAGCAACAGAAATTAGGGACTCGTAAATTGAGGACTATCTGTATTCTTAACGAATTTTTTTTTGACTGATCAAATGGGCATGCTTCCAAATGAAGTATTGGACTGCAGCCATCTGACGTTATTATTATTTCATTTCAGTCAGCCAGATGTTCAGACTGGATCTGACATTTTTGTCTGCCTATTGAGTCCTTTCCAAGGATCTGGGGTAGGCAGATGTGGATGTTTGATTATTTCTAAGTCCTTGTATTTTGTTATCTTCTCCCATTCTTTCTCTTCTATGCTGCTGCCTACAGGTTCTACCTTATACTTTATCCAGACTTTTCTTTCTTTCTTTCTTTCTTATCAACAGCTGTTAAGCCTGGAGTGTTATGTGGCAAGTGCCTGACTGTTTGAATTCTAAGTCCCAGACCACTTTAAGGTCTTCATTTTTTTTTCTCTGTTTTATGATCTCACTAGTTCTTTCTTGCAGGCAAATGGTATTTCCTGCAGATTTTCCGATTCATCAATGTAGCTACTTTGTCATGTCACTGCTTGTAGTCTTGCAGAAGCTAACCAGGTGATCCATTCTTTCTTCAGCTTCTTTGCAGAGATGGCACTTGGTATCTATCACAGTCTTCTCAATTCTGGCTTTGTATGTATTTCTTCTTAAGGAGTGGACTTGTGCAGTCAGAATTAGCCCCCCCCCCCCCATCCCTTTCTTCTGCTTTCCTGCTCTTAGATCTTGTTATTATCTGCTTTGTCTGCTATTTTTTTAATGCATTGGCTATATCATGCTTTGTCTTCTCATCTTTCCTTTCTGTTCTTCATTTAGTATTTCTGGTAGGCCATATTTACTAAGCCTTCCTGCTATATTTGCTTTAATGCGTTCTCTTCAATGTCTAATTGTATTGATATTCTTCCAATGCCATTTTTTCTTTTTAAACCGTCTAATGTGTTTGCAGCATTCTACACCCACCTATTTTTCTTGGTAAAGTACACTTTGTCAGTGTCACTCCGAGTTTGAAAAACATGATCCATTTTCATTATTTTTCTAGTCTTTCTATACAGGGCTTTTAGTTCTGCTTGAGTGCAGTCTGCTGTTCCAATGCCTGGAATTGTCCAGGTGATAATTGCCTTGATGGTATTTCCTCCCCTGAGTTTGGACGTTTAAGATCATCTTCATTCTCATGATATATTCATTTCTAACCTTTTTCATAACTTCTGTGTGCTTGATATTGTCAACTTGAAGGATGCCTAGCTGTTTATAGTTATCATCTTCATCTAGACTCTTGATATTATTTCCATCTTGAGTCCTTCAGTTTTCACTCTTTTATAGGTTTGATGTGCCAGACTCAGTGTTTTATGGCGAGTGTGGCACATTTGTCCAAATTCTATTGCAATACCCTGACTGTATATATGGATATTGTTGAGTAGCAAATCTATTTCAGATGTTGTTTTTCCATACAACTTCAAATCTTCTTTATAAAGGAGGCAGGATAACTTGAATTGAGTTATTCAGTATTGTTGACAAAGGAATCAGTGAAATGAAACACAATAGTAGTGATAGTGAGTTTCTTTGGAGTTTGATATTAATCTCTCCCAAACTACCCCATTGTCTAACAATCATCTCCCATTGTGCCATCTATCTTTGCACAAAGCTTCTGAAGTTTTTTGTTGACTCCTGTTATTTCTAGGCAGTTGATTATTCAATTGTGTGGCTCAAGTGTCTTCTTGTAATCAATCCATGATATTTTCAAATTGGCCTTCCTTGTCTTGCAGTTTTCCAAAATCATCTTGCTGATTAAGAGTTGATCTTTTGTTTCTCTGCTATTTGGGCAGGTTTCTTTCTGCTCAGGTAGAAAAAGCTTGTTTTCAACTAGATGTTGTTGGACTGCATCAACTACAATACTAGTTAGCAATTTGAAAGTTACTGGTAAAGTAATTTTCCTGTATGCTGTCTCTTTGTATGGATTTTTCATTATCAACTAGGTTTTACCACATCTTAGCCACTCTTCAATTTCATTTCCTTGCAGCATATTGATAAACTGCTTGGCAACAATTGGATATAGACTAGTCAGATGTTTCAACCAAAATCCATACAATTCATCTTCACCGATTCTTGATCTTCTTTGCTCCTTTCTCTACCATTTCTGCTGTTATTACAGATTCTTTCATTTCATCTTCTTTTTTATTCTTATCCATCTCCTTAACAAAACTGTGTTCTTGTTATTTTTTTTGGATTATCCCATATCTTCTCCTAAAACTGTACTATTTCTTCCTTCCTAGATGCTAACTGATTCACTACTAATCTTCTTAGGTATAGCTGATACTTGTTGTCTTATTATTTCCATTGCTTTCTTAATCTTTCTTGTTTCTAAGTGGTATTTCTTGTTTATTTTTTGATCTTGTCCTTCAGCTTCTTTTCTTTCTTTCTAGCTTACTTGCATTTCATATTAGCTTGTTAATCTTACCTTCCAGTCTGATCTAACATTTTGATTGGGCACTTTTTTTGCTTTTTTCTTCTTTTTTTGCATTCCAGGTGTTCAACTGCAGCTGTTTTGTGCATTAATTGGTTTGTTTCTTGCAGCAAGCTAGTGCTTATTTTTGATATTGTCGTCAGTAATGGCATCTTTTAATGTTTGCCCTGGCTCTTTCTTTGGAACAAGCTTCAGCCCTGGCAACCTTATTTGGTTGTTTTTGTGCTATTCTAGATGCTTAACTATTCTTTGCTTCAATTCTTCTACTTCTTCAGTTAGAGGACTTTTCTCTTTCTGAGTGGATGCCTGGTTTCTGAATGAAAATAATCATATAGCTATGCTGGCTTCCTCTAGTTGCCAATTCCTCCTGGTTTGCCTCTATAATCTGAGTTATATCTGGCAAGGCTTTGGTTTTTTTCCCTTTGCACTCCTTTCAATTCTACTTCTATGAATATTCTACTTCATATTATAAATGGTTGTTAATCTCTGTTCTGTTATTTCTGATTCTGGATGCTGCTTCCTCCAGAACCGATGTATTTGTTTCAAATATCTTCTTATTATTGGACTTGATCTGTAATAACAGATCATTATTATTTTTTGTTTTCAATCACTGTATATTTGCAATGGGTAAACACCTTTCCTTCCAATGTATCTAAATGTCTCTGGAGATTCTCAGTCATCCAGGTCATAGTTGTCCAAAGGTGCTTTTTCAAGAGGCAACTGGGCTTTCTGATTTTTAAAAAAAAGACATTTTGCTTCTCATCCAAGAAGCTGAAGAAGCTTCTTAGATGAGAAGTGAAATGTCTTCAAAGAAAAACTAGAAAGAAAAAAGCACCTTTGGGTTTCCTTCCAATAGTTTTGATACTTTGGCTCTAGTTGCTCAGCTAACAGTCCTGAGTTTTGTAATTCATTTTTCACCAGATATTCAGATACTCCAACAATTCTAATGCAGGTCTTGACATGGCAGTCAAAACAGTATGGGTTTTTCTAATTTACACATCAATATATTTTTATGGGAGAAGCACGTTTTGTCTGACCATACCTGTCCAGTATGGTTCAAACTCTGGCAAAATTGTCCACTTCCTCAGAGCACACAAGACCACAGCCACATCAAGATTGTTCCTCACCAAAGGGACATTATTATTATTATGATTGGACAATCAGCCAGAAGTTTAGCTTGGATTTGATATTTGTCTATCAAATCCTTCCCAAGACCAGGTGTAGGCAGATGTTGTTGTTTGATTCTGTTAAAAGTATGGAAGCTGGAGTTAAGCTGTTCCAAGGAAGGCTGCATTTTGCAATTGACTGGTGGTGATTTTGTCAATGCCAGTAATGTTCCTGGTGTTTTGGGATTTCACCCAAGTGCTTATAGGAATTGGTACAAGCCTCTTACTTTTCTTTGCAGGTCTTTATATTTGGAGACCTTTCTCTATTATTGGTAACTTATTGTAACTGCCCATTCCCATGGACTGTGGGTGGCTGACTAATAAAAATAAAAAATAATAAAAGCTGTTAAAAACATACAGGCACCCTGGACTAAAACAGCAAATCACACCAGAGGCCCTACGAACACACATTTTGATCTCAGGCTTGAGATCAAAAACAGGTCTTTGTGTGCTCTGCAGAACACCAGAAGAGAGAGAATGAAAGAGAAGTCTATGTCTTTGGAGAGATGTTGTTTATATTCTAACAAAGTGTAAGGAGCCCACTTGGTGTTTAAAGGTATTCTTGAAAGAAACATAGTTCTGGAAGTGGCTCTATGCAAAATTCCAACTTCCTGGTTTTGAAAGCCTTTTTTGTTTTAAATGTAAGAACTAAGATAGAGGAGGAAGCATGACAGTTCAGTAAGTGAGAGATCTGTGGGAATAGAGGTAATCCAAGGTGACACAAAGACTCCAAAAAAGAAATGGTTACAGCTGGTAAATAGATTCTATGTCAGGTAGAATTGTTAATGAAACTAATTCAGGTTTATAATGGGGTTAATACTTGGCATTGCTGTATTCCCCACTTACATCTCAAAAAGATGAAGGATGAAGCAGGAGTGATATTCTCAGTTGCGCTCAACTCTCCTTCCAATACAAACTCCTCTTTCTGTTGCTTATATTTTGGCAGCAAGCATAAGACTCTGGCATTAATCAAGGACGGTCGAGTGATTGGTGGGATCTGCTTTCGGATGTTCCCAACACAAGGATTCACTGAGATTGTCTTCTGTGCTGTCACATCAAATGAGCAAGTCAAGGTAGGATTGTTTTGAGATGCCTGTGACATTCTTCAAAGTTTAAAACAGGTTCTAAACTAGTAGTGGAGGGTCTGATACGTCCAACCAATCATATAGGGAATTCTCACTGCTTATAATCATTAATGTGGATCAGAACAGGGCAGAGAAAGCCAGCTTGAATTTTGTTTTGTAGTGTCAAAAGACCAAAGTATGAGGAGGAGACATTTATTGGTTGTTTTTAAACATAACAGCATCCTTACTTGCCCAAACTGGGGAAATGCTAAAATCTTCATAGGCTTTTTGGTGCATTTGTACTGTATTTGGACATTGAAGCAGAGTCTCAGGATTTATTCTCATTGGATTAACTTTTTTTTTAAGTGGAAGTACTAGAAACTCAGTGCCTCCTGCTATAGACTTCAAACTGGGTTTGAAAACTGTGCAATAGGATGTTCAAGTCATAGGAAGCAGGAAGCCATAAAGCAGGGATTCACAACTTTTTCTAGAGCCCACAACCCTAGAACGTTTCTGATATATTCTCGCACCTGTTAAAAAAAATAATTATGTGCATATAATTATACATATACACTATAATTTTGAAACTTCTAAACCCAAGTTTTCACATCCCCTTGAATATTGTCTCGCACTACTGGTTGGGAACCCTGCCATAGAGGATGTAATTGAGGAATGAGCGGCAGCATGAGGAGGCAGCAAATGAATGGAGGGCAAGAGTATAAAACTATTTAGAAGTATAAAAAAGAATTTGAAGCTGCTGTAGAGTTAAAATTCTGTGTGGGAAACAATGTAAGTTTCCTTTTACAATTAATATTCAAGGCAGGAAAAGGATACATTCAAGGACACTTTCGCACTGTTGGCAATAAATCACATTCTCTCTGAGATTTTCTTCAGATGGTGTTGAATGCCTTTCCTATGCTTCTCAAAAGAATCAAATAAAATACACTGGCATGGATCCAGTACTAATTATCTTCAACTGTGCAGAGTTGCTCATAGAGTTAGAGTAGGCTTAGACAAGGTTGGGTAGTTTGTATTTATATCTTAGGAATGCAGGCATTCTCTTAAGAGCATTGGGCAAACCAGGGTATCATCGCGTTAAGCATATGAGGTTGTGGAACGCAACATGTTATTTGAACAGATTAGTTATTTTTTGTTAATCTTGGAGTAGGGTTTAATGTGTTCTGAGCAACTTTGACACTTTTGGCAATCTCTTTCGAGAAGTGAATCATCTGTGCCTCACATTTTCTATATTAAAATATTTTGTAATTTTTATTGATAACTATATTTACAGTATTGCCTCAGATTTCTGTACAAGACATTACTCACCTTAGCATTAACTTATATTTGATTGAAAATCACATCATGTAGCTTCCTGTATGACTTTTCAACTAATGAGGTAGAGGATCTGAGTTTGGGCCTAGTCTTAAATATTTACTCAATTAAAACACTAATTTGCTTCATAGAGTAGTTAATGAGACAAAAAAAGTGATGGTTGGAAAAATCAGGTAGGTCGTCTTGAGTTCTAGAAGGAATGATAGAATATAAATGCAATGATAGAAAAAGAATTGTTCCTAGGTTTTGTCCTGATCATTTTTCCTCATTTCTTTTTCACTTCCTTGAAGGGCTATGGGACTCACCTTATGAATCACCTGAAGGAGTACCACATCAAACACAGCATCCTCTATTTTCTCACCTATGCAGATGAATATGCCATTGGCTATTTCAAAAAGCAGGTACCACACCATTGTTGCTGAACTCTATTCGGAACTGGCTTTTGGTTTAGCTATAGGGGACACATTTGTAAAAGGGCCCGATTCTCCTCCTAAGCATATGGACATAGTTGCTAATATAGCTGCATTCACATGTCATGTTAAATATATTAGGTCACATTAAATGGTTTATTTATTTATATTGTATATTATGTTTAGAAACCGCTCATCTCCCTCACAGAGTAACTGTGATGTACAAATAAACAAGTCATTGCGGTTTATAAATAGTTAACCTAACAGGCACAAGAAGCTATAAGCTTTCCATGCTTTCTTTCTTTATACCTGTCTGGATAGGGAAGCAGGTTTCTTTTCCACCTCTTTGCTTCAATTTATGAGCATCTGAGGATAAGTAATATATAAACTGGGCTTGAGTTTCAACTCAGAATTAGTCCCAGTCTCTCATAGTTTCAGAAATACAATTTTATGGTTCTGCACTCAAAGCTCAATGTTTTTTGCAAGATATCAAAATGTTTTATATATTTAGCCATAAATTTGAGACTAGCATGATCTCTAAAGCAGCCCTTAATTTATGTAGTTACAGAATTACTTATTTGAGGAAATAATTTTAATTGAACTAAATTTCTGGGTTGCTTTACAAAGGTGATTTAGCTGAATCATATTCTACATTGGTGCCATTCATTTGTAACAAATCGGGTAGGTAGGTAGGTGTGCATATGTATCAGCCTTACCCGACCTAATATTCTTCAGTTATTTTGAACTATAGTGCCTGTAACCCTGCAAGTCTCTGTAACCCCCAAACATTTGACTAGGAATTATGGTATTAACATATTTCTAAGAAGCATTAAATGGGATAAATCCAATATATCTAATTTTTTTTTTTAAAAAGGTCTTTTTAAATGTGTTTGGGTTCAAGCCTGGTATTGGGCCATGGCCCGTTGAGAACTGGGCATCATAAACATTTGGTAAGCACATGAAGTTTCATTTCTGCAAGTGGCCTATGAGCATGTAAAGCCATCCCCTTTCACCCCGCTGCTGCTGCTGCCGCTTAGTACCTGTCTACAGAACCAGAAAGGTTGGAGAATGATTTGTCTAAAAGATACAATTCACTATTATCCAGTTCTGTAATTTAAGGGTAGCTTCCATGAACCCCCTCAATACATTCTTGAATAGGATGGGGGAAATGAGCTGGGTCCATACTTTAGGCAGCAAGAAAGAAATGAAGCATCATTTCAGGGAAGGTCAGTTACCGGTATATTTCTCACTACTGAATTACATTTGGCTTATTTTGAAGCATGAATAGGGTCTCTTCTCTGTGGCTTTCAGGGGTTTTCAAAAGATATCAAGGTCCCCAAGAGCCGCTACCTTGGATACATCAAGGACTACGAAGGAGCTACCCTGATGGAATGTGAGCTAAATCCTCGGATCCCTTACACAGAGCTTTCACATATTATCAAGAAGCAGAAGGAGGTGAGGGACTGAGGGTGGAAGAAGGGGACATCTCTGCTTGACCACTCTCTGATTCTTGTCAACTATGTATAGACCATCTTTATTACTGTTATTAATCCACATTGCTGAATACATCTCTCTTTCTCTCTACCTCTCTCGCTTCCTCCTCCTCTCTCCTTCCCCCTCTCATGGACATATGCAAATTTGGCTTTGACTTTGGGTGCAGAATATGCTTAAATGATTGTCTTTCACTCTGTGTGGTCCTAAACAACCTCATCCTCCCACCCCACCCCCATTAAGCCTTTAGGGATATAATCAATCATATTCCTTTCCTTGCCCTATCTATACTTCTTCCCCCAAATTTCTGCCTCTCCCTTTTATTTCACATGCAATACACATACACACATTTACATGCTGATCTGTGGTTGGATTTTTCAAAACTTCTGTATTTTTCTTGTATGGAAAAAACGTTCTGCAGAGTTAAGCCACGTATTCCAGAAACAGACTTAATTTGGCTCTCCTCCCTCAGTGAAGGAAAGGTTTCTGTGTTCCACTTTGCACATGTTCCACAGGAAGAGGTAATGTTCATAACTGTTCTCTTTGAATCTTCCCATAGGGGAGGCCTTCCTGCCATGTTTTTGTAGGTGTAGTTGAATTCAATTTTTCATAATTTGCAGCCAACATAGCCAGTAATCATGCATGGTTGATGCTGCACAATAATCATCTCTATTCTTCCTCTCAGATTCAGCTTCTCCTGTTTGCCTGTCTGCCTTTTAAACTTTTTCCTAACACCTTGATGCTACTCAGCTTGAAGGCTGAGCTAGGAAAATTGGCCAGGAAACAGTTTCCTAGCTACACATCTTACCTACTCTAAGAGATGCTTAGCGTGCCACATTGCTCTAATTTTGCAGAAGCATCCAGGGATGACAATGCAAATCATGACAGTTTTTGGTTCTTCCCACAGATCATCAAGAAGTTGATTGAGAGAAAGCAAGCCCAGATCCGTAAAGTCTACCCTGGCCTCACTTGTTTCAAAGAGGGAGTCCGACATATCCCGATTGAAAGCATCCCAGGCATCCGTGAGTTGAGCAGGGCTTATACCTGGTAGTAGGAGAACAGGTGTGACGGTGCATTTAGTGAACATTAATAAAGCTAGAAGAATTGACATGATTTTAGCTGTGTCCTCTTCCCACATCTGATCCTTCTGTTATGTTTGCTCCTAATCTCTGAGGGAGCAGAGGGACGAAACTCTTAATGTGATTTACGGCAGGGGGAGAATTAAGTCCAGATTCAGATCTATGTATCTGATACAAAGAACAGGTGTTTATCCAAACCTTTTCTCTCATTTGCTTTGGTGTTCTGTATTTTCTTTGTCTCAATTAGCACTAGTAATAAATGAACTGCTTTTTTAAAAAAAATAATTAATTCTGGTCTGTATTTGCAACAAGTGATATCTCTCCCCCATTCTCTCCCTTCCAGGAGAAACAGGATGGAAGCCTCTGAATAAAGAAAAAGGGTAAGCCATGTGGCACTTTGTATTCTTCTTTCACCCACACATATCCCCAAAACATTTCTGCTTGTTTTAACATGTTGGTTTGCCTTAATGAGTTTGGTGTAGGACAATTAATATAGAATAGGCAAACGCCCCTAAATTCTTTTAAAAGTACTTTCCTTTTTGGAAGGATGGAACAAGCCAAAAAGAAGCGTCACTGGGTAGGATTAGCCTTTTCAAATCTATATCAAAGTATAGCTAATGATTTAATGCTTACTATCTGATGCATTCAAGGAAGAGTACCCATGATACTTTCAAATGAATCCACTTACTTTAGAAATTAAATTAAATTTTAAATGATGATTAAGATGATTGGTCACATAGCCAGATGTTTAGACTGATTTGACATTTATCCACCTATCGAATCCTTCTCAAACACCTGGGTATTACAATTACTTTTATCCTGTCCCTCCCTCCCTCTCCTCCCTCCCGCTCTCTCTCACACACACACCCCTCTAATACTCCTTTCTCCTAGTGCTCTACCACAACAACCCTTTGAAATGGGTTGAAGTGAGAGAATGATTGGCCTAAAGTCACTCAGCTGGCTTTTAGGTTCATGGCAGCCCTAAAACTCAGTCATCTGGTTTCAGCATTTCAATCAACAATATATGCTAATAGCTTGCTTCTGGAACCAACAAATTTGTCAGAATTAACTGCATGCTGCTTGAGAAGTCTGTTGATCTTGGAATAGCTTCTTTTAGCTTTTCAAGAACGTATTTCAAGAATGTCTTCCTCAAACTGAAGCTCTTTAAATATATTGCTAGATTAAACTATAGGTTCCTCCTCATGATAATCTCATGAAAGTTGGTATAATTTAACTTTTCTAGACTTTTCTAGGTTCCCAGTTTGAGTTGGTTTAGTCCTTTTTAGGTTATGCAGATGTCTTTATAATATTCTGTAGCTCTTGCAATATCTAATATTTTCATCACCAAAAGCACCACCAATCTTGTTTTAAAATTTTTCGTTCCAGAAAGGAGCTCAAGGATCCAGACCAGTTGTATACTACTTTAAAAAATCTCCTTGCCCAAATCAAGGTAATCAGGATTCCAGGATCACTTGCAGAATAAATAAGAACTTTTCTTCAACTGAAATAGAAGAGTAACAGTCAAAATGAAGTGTGGTTTCTCAGTGTTGTGGTGTCTAGAGAAGTAAAATTTGCCGAACCTTTCCTGAAATTTTTGCCACGATCTGTGAATAGCGTAGACAGAACTAGATTTTGAATAAAGGTAGTCCATGGTTAATGACCACTTGTTCAGAGATTATTGGAAGTTAATATCAGTGCTGAATGAGTGGTACTTATGACTGATCCTCAAGGTTCCAGCTGTTGCAAAGTCCCATGGCTTCCCATAAATAAAGTCAATGGGGAAGCCGGCAGGAAAAGTCACTAATTGGTTTGGTAAGTTTTCCTCTCCTGGCAGCAGCCAGCCCCAGTTCTGTTGTACTAGCATTATGTCAGCGACCAGCACCTCTTTGTGCACCAACTCCTACATGGCAGCAGCCATTGACTTGCCCTCTGGCCTGCTTGCAAATTACATGGGACTTGCAACTTCCTCCTGGCTTCCCCACTGACTTCCATTGTTAGAAGCTGGCAGGAAATTACGAGAAGGTCCTTGCTTAATGATCCGTGATCATTGCTTAACAACAGTAATGGTGGATTGTTTAGGATTCACATTGCTAAGCACTGATGCCGCATGATACTTTGCATTACAACCCACATCACTTCATTATGGAAATTCCAATTAGCCATTAATCAAGGATTACTTGTTGCTATTTTAATTTTTTTGTTAAAATACAAATGGAATATATATTAATTGATTACAGTACAAATAGATACAGTGGTACCTCTACATACGAAACGCTCTAGTTACAAAATTTTCGAGTTACGAAGAGCGTCTTCAAGAAAATAT
>JAEANM010009485.1:0-16343 GCA_017656035.1 Myanophis thanlyinensis
ATTTAATTTAATTTAATTTAATTTAATTGCAATATTTCTATACCATCCCTCTCCTGAAGGACTTGGGGTGATGTACAGCCTTCTAAAAACAAGATCGACAAAAGATAAAATACAATTAAAACAGATTAAATAGATTAGCCGAAATAAAATTAAGATAACCAAAAATTTAAAAATTTAAAATTTAAAAATTCAAATAATTTTAAAATTTAAAACCCCTTAGGTATTAGGCCAGACCAGCTTGCTGGAATAGATGGGTTTTTAGTGCGCGCCGAAAGGCCCGGAGGTCCACAATGGTCCAAATCTCTGGGGGCAATTCGTTCCACAGGGAGGGCACAGCCACAGAGAAGGTTCATACCCTTGGGGCTGTCAGACGACACTGTCCTGACAGTGGAACCCCAAGGAGGCCTGCCTTATGGGAACGCACCGGTCGGCTGGAGGCTGACGGTGGCAACAGGCGGTCCCATAAGTACCTGGGTCCCAAGCCATGGAGCACTTTAAAGGTAAGCACCAACACCTTGAATTGCACCTGAAAGGCCATAGGAAGCCAATGCAGCTTGTGCAGGAGAGGTGTAATATGGGAGCTCTGAGGAGCTCCTGCAATTACCCGTGCAGCCGCATTCTGTACTAGCTGCAGCCTTTGGATGCTCTTCAAGGGGAGCCCCATATAGAGAGCATTGGCATAGTCTAGATGGTAGGTCACAAGTGACTGTACGAAGAGCGCCCCGATCCAGAAAGGGTCGCAACTGGGTGATCCTACGGACCTGATAAAAGCTCCCCCCCCTGGAGACGGCTGCAATATGCTCATCCAACGACAGCCATACATCCAGGAGGACACCCAATTGTGAGCCCCTTCCGCAGGGGACAAAGTCCCCCCCCCCATGGCCAGCAATGGAATAAGCTGGCTGTATCTGGGCGCAGGAAACCACAGCCACTCGGTCTTGGCCGGGTTGAGCTGGAGCCTGTTTTGACCCATCCAACTCTGCACGGCCTCCAGGCAACAGCTCATCACTTCGATGGCTTCATTGGGTGGTCTGGGGTGGAGATGTACAGCTGCATATCATCCACATACTGATGAAAACTCACCCCAAAGCCACAGATGATCTCACCCAGTGGCTTCATATAGATGTTAAACAGCAGGGGCGAGAGCACCAACCCCTGAGGCACCCCACATATTAGGGGCCTCGAAGTTGATCTCTGCCCCCCTGCCAGCACGAATTGTGAGTGGCTGGAGAGGAAGGAGAACCACCGTAGCACGGTGCCACCCACTCCCAACCCTCCAGCCACTGCAACAAGATACTGTGGTCGACAGTATCGAAAGCCGCTGAGAGGTCTAATAGGACCAGGACAGAGGAATAACCCCTGTCCCGAGCCCTCCAGAGATCATCAACCAATGCGACCAAAGCCATCTCCGTGCTGAAACCAGGCCTGAAGCCCAATTAGAGAGGATCCAGATACAACGCTTCATCCAGATGCTGAGGAAGCTGTTGTGCCACCATGGTCAACAGCCTTCGCTAGAAAATGAAACTTTTCACTATACCCATGAAAATTGAGTTTGTGGTCTTGGCATATGTCAGCTTGTTTGGTTTTGGGGTTGGGGGATGCAATAGCTGGCAAAGCAGCTGTGGTCTGGTTTCTGGACTATGGTTGTCCTTCATTTATACAATGGATTTGGGCCTGGGTCTGGTGAGGGATTGATGGTGTCCCATGTTGTTTTGGGTATAGGTGTTGGTTTTCGTGGCTGGGATTCATTTGCTGGTGAGGGCTAGTTTCTAGATGTCTAGTAGGTGGGAGGTATTGTCCCATTTATTAATGTTATGGGGGTGTTTCTCTATTTTGATGGCTTCCCTGATTAATCTCTTGTTGGAGTGTTCAGTGTTGAAGATTAATTTGGTATCTTCAAAATTAATTTCAAGTTCTGTGGCTTTAAGGTGCTGGAAGAGGGAGGAAGTATTTTCTTCTTTTCTGACTGTGTTCTTGTGTTCTGCGATGCATGCATTTATTTTCCTGTGGGTTTGTCCAATGTATGTGGCTGGGAAATTGTTGCATGGTATTTCATAAACTCCTTGGTTTTCTAGCTGGATCTTGTCTTTGGGTTACTTCCTCCATCTTCCAGCACCTTAAAGCCACATGTAATTAATTTTGAAGGAACCAAATTAATCTCCAACACTGAACACTCCAACAAGAGAATAATCAGTGAAGTCATCAAAATAGAGAATGTTTTTTTTTTTTTTTTACATGGGTGAATGTTAGTTTGGACTTGATTTTCATCAAGGGAGCAGGCCTTGAAATTTCATCAATGTGTTTAGTTTTAAGAAGAAAGAAAAAAAAGTTTACTTTTTACTGCTTTTTGGAAAAGTTCAGCTTGTATGGAGAAAAATAACCTTTCTGGCAGCAAGACCTGCCCTATAGGGGCTGGTAAGCTTTTCCAAAGAATCGTGGATGATTTAATACCATTTACAATTCACTCTGAATTATCTGATGCCGTTGCTTCTGATTGTTTGTGGTGGAACGCCCTCTCAATTATTAAAGAAGGTTTGGTTTTTAGACTATTTAACTGACCAATCTATTTTATTTGCTGCCAATACTGAAAGTTGGTTATGCTCTGATGATATAGAATCTTTCTGAAAATGGATTTCAATTAGGATAGGCTCTTACACTTTCAGGATGGATTAGTGGCCTGGCTCTTGTTTAAGTACTATAGGATTGTATACTTTTGTCTTTGTTGGCAGCAGTTATTACTTGTTCTTTTGAATCTTTAGTTCTTGAGCTGAATTTTATTTTACACTGTTTAATTGTAATTATATATCATAGATCTGGCTCTAGTGATCAGTTTCTCTATGGCTCTTGCCATTGGTAGAACTGGACAATCTGCTGTTGGTGCTTGGAGAGATCAGTATTTTAGATATCTTGTCTAATTTTGGAAGTAAGATTTATTCATGGTTAACTTCCTTTGATCTAAGGCTGTCAATAATTGCTCTTACCCATTTCCAATATAAGTTATATACATGCATACACACACATGGACAAACATTAAAGTAATCCAGTTTCATTTGCTATGCAAATGGAGAGTAGTAGTGTCTCTATTATGTTTATAATATAGTTTCTAATAATTTTTCACTTGTTTTTTTCTCTAGTTATATAATTAGTGAAAGCTAAAATATTTTTGTTATGTTTTTCTTCTTGTTTGATTTATGCATCAGATTCTTTTTCTTGTTTGATTTATGCATCTTTTCTCCCCTCTTTTCTACCCCTTTTAACCAGACTGGTTAGTCAATCGTTTATAATAGGAATTTTACTAATCTCTCTGAAACAGCCCTCCCCTTCCAATTTCTCTGTCTGTCTGGTTTTTTTTTTAAATCTTCTTTGGATATTTCAGTTTGCTTAGTGTCTTTTCTTTCACTTTTCCCAGAATTATTAAATACGTCCTTCTTAAATTTTCCCCAATCTTTTAGAAAATTATTTCATTAACACAGTCCAATTATGGTTCCACATAGGTCATTCTACAGAGATAGGGATGACTCTACTTGTTAATTATTTTCCTGTGACCAAGGCTAACAACCTTTCCTCAGTATTGGTGCTGGTGTTGGAACATCAGCAGCATTTGACTTCCTTAATCATTAAGCACCCTTGTCTTTCTTGAGTTCTTTTGGTATTAAGGTCATGGCTGCTTTCAGTCATATCTCACTGATTTTTTTAAGTTATGTGAAAGAGTTTCTGTTCTCAGAAATAAGTTAGAAATTAGTTAATTAATTTCTGTTTCTATTACATTTTTATATAGAGTCATCTTTCAGATGAGAAGGGCAGCATAAAAATTTAATAAAATAAATGTTTCCACACAACTTCATTTTATCTATGTGTCTTTTAGACAGTTCTATTTTATATAAATTGAATAAATCTAAATCTAAACCTATTTACTTTGCATGCATTGCTTTTGGATTCATTAGATGAAGACGTTCACTACAAATATTTGGACATCCTTCAAACAGACAACATCAAATACACTGAAGTGAAGAACAAGGTTAGAAATGAATCTATCACTACAGTGAAAAAGATCTTAAAGTCCAAATTCAGTGGAAATACCATCAATTAACATCTAGGCATTTTCAATACTTAGATACACAGCTAAAAGAGTGAAATGGACTCAGGCAGAACTAGAAGCTATTTATTCAGAGAACAGCAAAGTCTCTGCTGTTGTTGCTGTACCAGTTTGAAGAAAAAAAATCATGTTGTTTTCTTAAGCAAAGTAAGGAATTCATATGATGTGAGCTGAACCAAATATTGATTTCTTTGAAATTTTGTGATTTCTTCAGTTTTGTTTATGAGAGATCCAAAAAAAGCAGCTGCTCTGAAAAAAACAAAAACAAAGCATAACTCACAATCAAACTAATTATGTTGTGTTTTGGTAACAGAAAAACCAGGGTAGAAAGATTGGGTGAGGAAATGAGTTATTTCAAACCCTTTCATGGAAGAATAGTGAGCCGTAAATAATCTATTGATTACATTCTCATCTCTACCCTTTGTTAGTTCTAGCATACAGAACTCAAATGTTTAGAACCTTTGGTGAAATTTGTGAAAAGCAATTGTTTATTCCACCCTGATGTTTCCTCTTTCTCCCAACTTTCTAGTTCTTTCCCGAAAAGATTTTCCTTTCTATTTCAAAGCCATTTATTATTTTGATTCTGATTCTTATGTTCCGTGAGGTTTCACATAGTGTTATGGACAAGTAAATATTATTCCTTTTGGGTGCCATTTTTGTACGCAATAACTGGTCTGGTCCCGACATGTGACACTTTGTTTAGGGTTCCTCCTTTTGTTAATCTGGGTTGTGGAGATTTAGTTGAATAGATTTTTTTTTTCTATTTTGCCTACTACTCCTCAACCCACATGTTGATCCTAATTATTATATTAGGTTTCATTGCCTTTTTCTTTCCACCTGTGAATCAGCAATTCATTATAATAATTATACTTATTATTTCTGTGTTTGCTGTATACTTTTTGTGGTTGTTTTACACACTTTGCAGGCATGGGTTTGTTTTTGTTTTTTTAATTACACACACATGCTCAAACTGGTGTGTAGCAGTGGAAAACTAAGTAATATACCTTGGACAGCTGTTTGCTAGAATTGCCGGTAACCATCTGAGGTCTCTCATAAAAAAGCTATGATGTTCAGAGTTTTCATGAAAGAGCTATTAGAAATCTAAGGATGATATTAATAACATAGACTCATTGCAAAAATGGCATTTTGAAGAGGAGGCAGCAATAGTGGTAGTCTTTCTCCTCATCCTCTATCATTCTCTCAGCCAAAAAAAATCTAAACAAACAACTTCATCCACAATCATACAATTTCATTTTATATAGTCTGATTTAAATAGATTTTAAAATTCTTCCTTTCTAATACAGGTAGTCTTTGGCTTACAACCATTCATTTAATGATTGTTTGAAGTTACAATAGCATTGGAAAAAGTGAGTTACAACCAGTCCTTGTACTTATAACTGTTGCAGTACTTCCACAGTCACATGATCAAAATTCAGGCGTTTGGAAACCAACATGCATTTACACCAATTGCAGCATCCTGTGGTCATGTGATCACCATTTGTGACCTTCCTAGATGACTGGGAAGCAAAGTCATTGGGGGAAGCTGAATTCACTTAACAACCCAATCCATTTAACAACTACACTGATTCATTTAACAACCAGGGCAAAACAAGGTTGTAAAACTGGACACAAGTCATTCAACAACCGCCTTGCTTCATATCAGAAATTCAAGTCCCAATTCTGGTTATGAATTACCTGTACATCCCAGATCTTTACTAAACACCTTACTTTTCTATTTTTGTAGAAAGTGTTGCCTTGACCATTTCAAGACAGAATTGGAAAGCTCATCAACCTCACCGAGGGATAAGCAATTGGATTTTCATGCCTGTAGTACTGGTTCAAATGAGAAATTGGAGAGGAATTTTATATTGCTGCTCTCATACCCTTGAAAGAAGGGCAAAATAAAGCAAAAGTCTAAGTATCTGAAATAAAAAAATACTAAGTGATTCAATGAATCTCCTAGTATGTATACGGGGAATTCTTCTCTGTCTTCTTTTTTCTTTTTTCAAGAGCAAGTATTGTATTTTAATTAGGCCTGCACAAAACTTGCCTATTCCATTTTTCAGATTGGACAGTAGTTTTTGCAAAAACCACCTGTTTTGCCCCAACATTCTTTCAGATTTACCCAACCCAATTCAAAGCCACTATTTTTAACTGCTTCTTGCTTTAACCTAGATCAAATAAAATACTATTAAAATTATGCTATTAAATCTGATTATATGGCAAATACATGGGGATATGAAATTGAATTACATGGATAGTCCTAGGCATTTAGACCACTGATTTGTCTTTGTAAACTTTCATTGAAAAACTGCCCCTTTTAACTTATGTTAGTTGAACTTAGGTAAATTTAGTAAAGTTAGGTAGTAGGTAGGTTAAGATTTTATTACTGATTTTTTTCCCATTGGGATTTTAATTATATTACAGCATATATTAATTTAATTCTTCTGGTGTGATTTTAGCTGTTGATTATTTCTTGTTTGCTAAAATGTATTATATCTGTATCATATCCCACAGGGAAGCCTATTATAAATAAAATATTGTTGGTTGCTAACTTGAGTTTTGGATGTGATCAGATAGACTTAGACTTTAAAAGATTCTTTTCTTTGCCACAGAACTCCAAAGGTTTTTGGTAATAAAACACAGCATGATTTATATGATCCAAAGGACAATATCTATGTCTTTGTTTCTTTGAAGGAAGGATGAGATCAACAAAATATGTTAGATACATTCTGCATACATAGACCACCAAGCTAATAATAATAAATGTCACTATATGTGTTGTGCAATACAGATATCTGGAATTTCATACCTAGGATTCAGGGTCCAGCTGATTTATTTGAATGAAACACTCACAATTATGATGAGAAATGAGCATTCTTTGATTTTTAAATATAATTATAAAAATGAAGAAACACTCTTAATTATTTTACTCTTTTTATTATAGTATAATGACCATATTGTGTTTTTCACAACTACTTAGAAATTAGTAGCATCAATCTAATTGGGTGGAGTTGCACCTCAAAAGGAGCAGAAAGTGACTGTATCATCCCTTCAGATTTACATGTGCTATGTGTAGAATAAAATGGCAAGTACTTTGAATATTTGTCTTTAGTATCAGTCTTCAATCCCTTTTGTTTTATTGCAATCATTTTATAAATGTGTCTTCTTTCACCATTCATTTTTGCCCCTCCACAATGAAATTTCTCCTCTACACTTTAGCTTAGCTGGCACCTAGTACAATCATTTTTGTCTAATTTGTCATGACTATGGTGACTAATAACTTGGTTTCCTTCCACGCTATCTCTATCACACAAAAAAGCCTCTTCCAATCTATTTGTTCAATCATTCCATTCATCCAACAGTAAATTAATGCATGAAGGGTTGATGTATTAAGATTGCTTCATTTTACAACAGAGATAGATGACGTATAGTTATCCAATTGTAGAATTGATATGATTTGGGGTTTTTTTTTGGGGGGGGGTGTATTTGGATATTTGGTGCCAACAGTATAAATCTACTGCTTCTCTACTCCTGAAATGCCACAATACAAGAAGCTAATATTCAACTTTCATTAACAAGTCAAATCCCAAAATTTTAATTACAAAGACAGAGTGTGAAGTCATTTGAATTAAAATGATTATTTCATTTTTGTTCTTTGTTTAAATAATTCTTAACAAGGCAATATCAACTTGGCACATTAAGTGTCAGCCTTTTTTAACATGGATCTTTATTTTGAAAAGTTTTTACAAATAATTAAGAGGCTTCACACTGCCATTCTTCAAGATTATATTCTTGACTATTCTAATCTGTCAACAAATACTCAACAAAACATTTTCCTAATTTGCTTGTGAAGGGATTGGCTATTTAGATACTTGAGGTATGTAGCAATTCAGGTTTAACAAATCTTTTTAATCCATTCATTTGTGGAAGGATTATTGCTATCTTGCTTTAGATACCATTTTGTGGACAAAACAGGAGTGTATTTTATCTGTGTGGTCTATAAAATGTGGAAAAAAACATATTTAGTTTTTCTCTCATTCCCAATTTTCTAGATCTCAGGGCCATCCAAAAAATTGACTAGTGAGAGATTTAAGACAGATAAAAGCAGACGTTTTCTTGACACATAACGGAGTGTTGGTACTCCATATAATATGCAGCTATATCAGTTCAGACAGATCTGAAAGGAGATTAGACAACTATATGGATGAACAAGTATATGCTAGTCATGATGATAAAATATTATTTCCAGGATCATAAGGTCAAAGTCTATATATACTAGAGAAAAATATTGATAGAGAAGCATTGCTCTAATTTCCTGCTGATAAGCATCTTATAAAGTTCTTGTCAGTTACTGTAGAACCAAGATATTAAACCAGATAAAAAACTTGGACTTGACCTAAACCACAAATCAGTCTGTATATACAAGATGCAACATTGGCCTGGAGGATTTGGATACAAATTCCAGAACATTTCCAAAAAGCGTCACTGGATTTTGAATGTAAGGGATGGAATGAAGATGAGGCACATGGTGAGTAAGAATATTATCTTCATTTAATTGATTCATTTTAAGGCTCATCACAGTTAATTCCAAACAATGTGAAATCAAATTACTTTTGATCCTGGCTTATCCATTTTGTGGAATAAAAAATACTGCACCTCGCTCCAATAGTCCTTGATCCAAGAAAGGATATGCAACTGTACCATAGATATGTTGAATCAATGTCAAAAAAGCATCCATTCTGGCTTAATATTATTCCCTATCCAGAAAATGTAGCCCTTGCAAAGCATGGAATGTCTGCCAGGCTATATGCCCTTGGGCAGATTAAATTTGAAATGTTAGGACATTTAGAGCATGTTCTTTAAAATGCCTCATTGCGAACAAGACAAAAATGCTGGTTAATGTGCCTTAAAAACTATCTTTGATGTACAGCTGTTTAAATAAAATGGGTTTAAAAGGAATGACCTGTGGGAACATTTATGGTTAAGCTTTCTCTTCTTCAGATAAGAAAACAGCCTTTTGTTTTTCAAGTGGCATCAAAGTGTTTGTTGAAAAAAAGGGGGCAGGATAGCAAAGACAATCAGTGGCCATGCACAGTCAGAGGAAAAGGTCAAAATGAAACTATGATGAAGGTCTCCTCTCTGAGATAAAATTTGCCCTTAAAACAGATTATACATTTCAGGGAGGTTCAGCTCAGTCAAGTACACAAGTAATACATCTGTACACTTAACTGAAATCTGCATTTGTTCAAGATGAAGATCTTTGACTTCTGGAATGAGTAGAACAAAATGTTAGATTTAAATGGCTTCCAAATTCTTTATTAATAGAATATATCGTGTGGACATTGTTTAGGTATTGTGTAATTCTTTTTGGACTTTTTATCTCATGGATCTATTGTCAAATTCAGTGGTGAAATTCAACTGGATTGCACCACATTGCCTGAACTGGTAGTGATGATTTGAAATTGGCCCCGCCCACCTGCCTCTGCCCTTGTACTTCCTTATATGAACTTCATTTTTTTTTGTTTCTTACCTTAATCAGCTGTTTGGAATGTCTATGGAGTCTTCCTGATGATCCCAGTTGCCTCTGGTGCCTGTAAAAGAGATTTAAAGAGCCGTGCTGCAGCGCGTTTGGCGCACATGAGCACACATCGAACTAGTAGCAAAACTAGTAGGATTCCACCCCTGGTCAAATCCCTATTCAGATCAGAGAATGAACTTGTAAATCTGACCTACTTTACTACATACAGTAGGTTGAGTAGGACATAATAAAAAGAGGAACCATAAATGCTACCCGAAGCACCTCCTCTAAGAAAGAGTAGATAGCATAGGTGGTACCTGGCTTAACAGCCGTAACTGTGAGAAGGGTCTAGGAATTCTAATGGAGAATACTTAAGTATGAGTCAACAGAAAACAGCATCTGACCAAAAAAAAAAAGTCAGTGCAGTCCTAGGCTGCATCAACAGAGGGATAATATCATTATCACATGAAGTGTTAGTACCATTTTTTTACTGCACTAGTAAGATCACGCTTGGAATACTGTACCCCGTTTTGGTCATCATGATATAAAAAAAGATGCTGAAATTCTAGAAAGAATGCAGAGAATAGCACAACAATGATTAAGAACTGGAGACTAAGACATATAATCAGTCAGTCATGAGAAATGGTTACTCTACTTACTCTACTCTGGTCTACTCTAACAAAGAGATGGACTAGGGGTGACATGATAGTAGTCTTCCAATAATTGAGGGGCTGTCACAGAGAGGAGGGAATCAGCTTATTCACTGAAACAACTGAGTGAAGGACAAGAAATGACAGATTGAAATTTATCAATGAGATCCAACTTAGAAATAAGGAGAGATTTCCTGACAGAGGAATTAATCATTGGAATGGCTTGCCTCCAGAAATTGTTGGTGCTGGAGGTTTTTAACAAGATATTGGGCAGCTGTTTTTTTCAGAATGGTATAGGGTCTCCTGCTTAAACAACAGTTTGGACCTCCAAGATCCCTTCTAACTCATTGTCACACTAAAAGGAGATTTGTTTGCTGAAATTTATTAGTTGGTGCTTTTGCAAATACTACACTGGATCTTTAGCTTTGACACATTTTTAGCAAGGCCAACAAGTTGGGGAAGTGGAGGTTGAATGAACAGACTCAGTGGCTGTTACCTATTCTGCATTCTTTTAGAAATATTTCTCACGAGAATCTTCTCTGGGTAGTGGGCACCTGCAAAAGGAGGAGTTGAAATGAATGTTGGAACTTTCTTTGAAGGGGTTGGTGCAAAATTAACAGGTGATAATTAGTGGGGTGGAACTTTCACTTTAGTTGGGTGGAGAAAGCCCGGGAATTTCAGATTCAGGATTTCTCCAGACGGTACCTGTACAATGTCTTCAATAAAATCTTATTCTAAGGACTTTTGTTTCTTTGGCATTCTGCTTGCATTGCTTACGTTGTGTGGAACCCTGACACTCATTATTCTGTAATTCTGTAGACTACAGAATGGGACAACCATCATGTAAAAGAGGCCATGGAAGGGGAAGTAGTAGGTGGGAGATGTTTCAGAAGCAATCCTCCCTAGTTTTCTGGAAAGTAAAAGAAAATGAGGGAAGAAAAACTTTCAGCCTTTCAAGATAATTTAATGTACCCTTATAATAAAGACATAGATTCTCCTGGTTGTGTTTCTTGTATGCACTGTCTCACAGGACAAATTGTGTGTGTATACATATATGTATAATATGTGTGTGTATACATATATATACAAACACATTCATATATGCATGCATGCATAAATACATATTCCAGATATTCTTCTATAATAAGCTTTTCCACTTCAATTTTTACTGTTGAATCAGTAGTCTAAAGACAGGTATCAACTTGTCTTGGATCAGTCAGAAATTCCTCAGTTGGGAATTAAAGTTCTTCTGATCCAATCTCATCACAGCTGTAAAATACTTGGAGGAGGGAATAAAAACAATCAATCCTTATTACCAAGAAAAAGATCCTTATCCCCAAAGAATGCAAAGAGCAGCATGTTATTTCAGTCGTCTTTGGCACTTCCAGAGCAAAGCATCTGGAGACACCTTTCAATCTTCTGTCTAGAAGACATTCAAGGAAGTGACCCTTCTCTAAAGCAGCCTTGTTGGTGATTTCTATCTGTAGAAGAGAAGGAAAAAAAATCCACATGCCAGTGCATGTTGAGAGAGAGAATGGATTTCATCATTTTTTGCACTTGCCTATAATAAAATAAAAAGGATGATAGAGAAAATGAAATTAGCTAAAATATTTATGTGATACCTTCTTTGTAGTCTGCCTATAAACTTTGTATTGGATTCCTAGACAAACATTTATTAATCCTTTCAGCAGAAATTAAATGATCAGGTATTCTTGTGTATGTATATTTTATTGCCTCAGTGAAAAGACACTTTTTGAACTCTGAAGCTAATCTGTATTGCATTTTTCCCTATTCTATAGTTAAGGGAGCCTTCCTTGGCCTATACAGATGCACACATTCACAGAGATATTTGGGGACTGTAATTTACATAATTTCTATACAAAATCTCAAATAGAATGGTAGGTTGGGAATAACGGTTTACAATCTTAGAACAGGAATGCAACTTGAGAAGCTAAGATTCAAATCCCTTGAAAGGCTGAAGAATGGTTCAGGTGTTATTTAGATTAGAGGAACTAACATTGAATAGAAACTTTCTTAACCTTGTGTGTCCCCAATGTGTCAGATTGCAAGTCATCTGGAGGGAGATGGCTAGATGGTGAAGCATTACAGAAGAATGATCTAAATATTGGCATCAATGAAGTGATTTTATGATAAAAACCAGAAATTTGAAACTGATACAGAGTAGATTTAAGCAAATTGAAATCTTCATAATTTTGCCTTATATTTAGAAGAACCATATTGTTCAGTAAATTCTCACCAGGTCAGGATTATAAATAGTAGGACTACTACCATATAGTATATCTTGATTAGGTAAAATTGTCTTTTGTGGTTACTGAGCAGCTGATAAAAACAGTGAAACAACAATATATAAAAGATATATAAAGGACAATAATGCCAATGAAGATTCTCAGTTATCCAGGTAGAGTTGCCTAGAAGTTAAATCATGGCAAAGTCCAGTTGTCATATATTAACTTCCAGACATGGAAAAATAGTGTTCTACCTTATAGTCTAACTGTCCCCTACCTGGTGTCTTTCCATGAAATCGGGCTAAAATTCTGGATTTTTAGTTTTCCTAACTATTCTGGGAATTGCAATCAAGTTATTGGAAATTCTGGAGAAGACTTCTTTGAGAACTTTCTAAAGCATCCCAATTATCAATTAATTGTAAAGTGTGTCATAATTCTTTTTTTATTAGCCATCACTTAATAAGTAATTAGGTTTATGGGTCTAACCATAAGTCATAACAATATAGCATAGCATAAAATACTATAAAACAAAATAACAAGAAAAGGAAGTTAGAGAGAATGCTAAATATAAGTTTAGATCAAGAGAAAACCAGAGCTATAATTAAGAACTTAAACATTGTACATTTAACGGCAACAAAGCAAAATTAACAATTTGACTACTAACAGTTTGAAACAGTTTCAAAAAGATTATTCAGTTATTCAAGATCTGAGCCCTCGAGTTCACCTGACCTCATCATAAATGGCATGAACCCACTTAGTGGCTTATTGTTAAATGAAAATGTGTTCTATGCATGCTTTATCTTTGAGAACAAGTAAAATCCTTGAAAGAACTATAATATCTAGCTAGCAACATGAAAAGACTTGGATTCAGCTTGGCCTATGTTTTCTGGGAAACTTCTCAGGAAAGTAAACAAAAAGCAGATTCAAACTCTTTTTAAAAAATCAAAGATGGTGGCATTTGCTCTAAGCCCTCCCTATAATTTTCTTTCCTAAGGCATCTGACCTTTCCAACATTAATGTGAACAACTAGGACCTGAGACATAGTTTAGGCAGAAACATTTCCTGCAGATTAGTGACCATTTCACTTAATAATGACCCCTAGGAAAATTTCATTCCCATATGGCCCAGCAAGAAGCCTTTTATTTCCAATGAATCCAGTCTATTCTATTTTACTATTTTTTTTATCATCTGACTGTAATAATAAGCAAACCCAACATGCTTTCAAAAAGGGTTAGTGTTAGGGTGAGGGGTGATTTGGGTCTCCATTACTTTCTCCAGAAAGCAAATAGAAAATTCAAAATGACTTTTCAGAACTTAGACCAACAGAACTGAATATAAACAGGTAAAAGAAACTAAATTTACACATGCAGGATTAAGAATACACATCTGAACAATGATACATTTAACAAGGAATTGTAGCTGTAAATCCAGCTGAATATGAACAAGTGGAATATATTCCTTTTAATTGTCCAAAGAAACTTTAAGTTTTATCAGTAGGAATTTTGTTAGTGAGATTATTCAAAAGAATATTATATAGAAAGACTTGAAATAGAAATAGAAATGGAATAAAATAGAATAGAATAGAAATTCATATTATTTCTCAATATTTGACATCTTTCTTGGTTTTTTATTTTTATTTTTTTAACTTTTTGGGAAGCCAGAATAACAGTCCTCATTTTAAGAATATTTTTTTTCCTTATATACTGTCTCACCCCTGTTCATTTTTCTGTTTTAGTTTTCATATCATTTCACATTATCAACAGGTTATATGTATACACTATATGTATTATAATTAATCTAATACATTTTTTAAAAATGCAATTTTCTATAATGCCATCTAGAGATGCTGGGATATTTAAGAATGCTTCAGATTTTTGTTAATAATAATCAACACCAATACAAACTATATGGCAGCATGCTCATTATAGCTTATAATAAAACTGGAATATTTTTCATAATTTTTAATGAAACCATGTAATTCTTACTTAAACCATTCTTGTTTATACTTTTAAAGATTTGCTATTTATTTGCTTCCATAAATAGATCTGGTACTTGGTTATTTGCCTTTCATGCTTGGATTTATGTACAACAAATTATAAACAGCCTCATTTATATTAAATGTATTTTAATTTTTTTTATCTTATTAAGCTATTGTGTTATACAGTAGTCCACAACTTATGAACCCAAAATTGAAGTTGCTAAGTGAGACAGTTCTTAAGTGAATTTTTGCCCATTTTACATTTTTTGCCACAGTTGTTAAATGAATCGTGGTAGTTGTTAAGTTAGTAACACAATTGTAAAAGGAATCTGGATTCCCCATTGATTTTGCTGGTCAGAAAGTCGAAAAACGTTGTCACATGATCCTGGGACACAGCAACCATCATAAATATGAGTCAGTTGCCAAGCATCTGAATTTTGATCATGTATCCACGGGAATCCTGCAATAGTAACAAGTGTGAATTTGGTCATAAGTTACTTTTTTCAGTGCTGTTGT
The DNA here is from genome assembly GCA_017656035.1 of Myanophis thanlyinensis. Lineage (NCBI taxonomy): Eukaryota > Metazoa > Chordata > Lepidosauria > Squamata > Homalopsidae > Myanophis > Myanophis thanlyinensis. The sequence goes on from JAEANM010009485.1 coordinate 15,008, forward strand.
ATCTTTGAACAGTCACTAAATGAACTGTTTTAAGTCGAGGATTACCTGTATTAACCATTAAAGCAGGCTATTTTCCAAACCTACATATTTTCTAATGACAAGTTTTCATCCTGACTGCTGTCAACAGTGACAAATACAAGATTTTAATGCAATAACTTCTTTTGAGTATCATAGTAGATAAATAAAGGTCTTGTATTTGATTTCTGTGTGTTGTGATTTGATTATACATGTGTATAAGCAAATGTAAATCTTGTCAATGTTTGGACATGCTTATGTATTCACCACATGTGAAATAAGTGTTCTCCAGCTCCTTGCAAATTGGTTATAATTCTTTCTTAATGTGATTCCATTTCACTGTGTCTTAAATGATGTCTGACTGTTAAGTTTTAAGTCAGCTGCTTTGTCTGTGGCCAAGGCAGCTTTCCTCTTCTTCCTATCTTTCCATCATCTAGAATTCAGTATCTCTAAAAGATAAGTTATACAATAATTAGGATAAAGTATTTTTAGTTTTGCTAATATGAATTAGCTCTTGTTTATTTGATACTCCTGTCACAGACTGCCTAAAAGATGAAAGGACATGCAGTTTCCTAATTTAAATTTACTTACAATAATTCTAACTTAGATTTACAAATGTATTCACTTGTAGATATCTGAACTGTGGATTCAAAATGTGAAAATACTGAGCTTACAAACACACTAATCTATTATGATGTATGCACCTTCTTGACATTAATTAAGGAAAAAAACAAGTTTATTTTTCAGTAGGTCTAAATTTACCATGTTCTGTATAGTAACATGCCTTTTAAAAATATCTTGATAGTTTTGAATATTTGTGTTGCAGTCTTACCTCTATAATTAATGTGAGAAAGTTAGTCTCTCATATTGTGGTGGGGAACACAATAATCCACATGATAAATTTCATAAAATAAGGAATTCATCATTTTAATCCAAACAATAAAAAACATAACATTATTTAACAGAATTTTCAAAATCAGAATACTAAGGATTTATGTTAAGAGTAATGGAAATGTGAAACCATTCATCAAAATGGAGCTGGCATCAAGAACCGGTTGAGGGCCCGTGCTCACCATACACCTTTACCTAGCATCTTACTCGCAAATGTCCAGTCACTAGATAACAAACTCGATGACCTCAGAGCCAGAATAAAATTCCATAAAGATATTAGAGACTGCAACTTTCTCTGCTTCACTGAGACTTGGCTGAACCCAGCAGTACCAGACCATGCCATCCAACCAGCTGATTTCTTCTTGATACACCGCATGGACAGAACACTAGAATCAGGCAAATCCAGGGGAGGAGGTGTATGTCTGATGGT
>JAEANM010009486.1:0-16343 GCA_017656035.1 Myanophis thanlyinensis
TTCATGAGGAATTGTAAGTCAAGCTTTTCCCTATTGCATTGGTGAAGACAAACAACAAATTTTTATGGTTCAGTAAGCGTAGCTCAGACATGGGCAAACTACGGCCGCGGGCCACATCCAATTTATATTAGTTCACACAAACACACCATTCTCCTATTCTGGCCCGGCCCCTCTGTCAATTTTTAGAAACCATTGTGGCCCGCGAGTCAAAAAGTTAGCCCACCCCTGCCCTAGACCCTATTTTCCTAGCCAGATGTTACTCAAACATCTTGAACAAACTATCATAAATCCCAGATAGTTGGGAACTGATTTCTAGCTTATGTAAAAGACAACAAGTTAGGGAAGTCTACCCTAGGCTACAATTATAATATATAAGTACTGTCATGTATTTACTGATAAATACTGACATGTACTGACATGTCAACTCAATCCCAACTTCCAGCAGATATGGCACAGAAGAAATATAGAATGTAATTTTTTCCAATCTATATACTTGCAGGCTAATAAATAAAAGCAATATGAACATAACTACATCTTCCCATTCTTATTTTGATAAACTTTGCAGCAAATTGATTAATAAATGTTTCTACAAGCTTTATGTAGCATGACTGGGGACAATGTCTTTCTTATTACATCTATACATCTAAGCTTCATCAGTGCCACAGTCTTCCTGGATACTTTCCAAGTACCTGACGGATCTTGTACTTTCAACTCTAGGCATCAATTTATTTTAATTCCTAGTGTACAGTTGCTATTGTTTTCTAATGTAAATAAATTGCTTTCTGTAAGCTTGAAATTTGTTTCATAAAAGTTTTCACTGCTTGGTAACTAAAATGTGTGGACCTCAGACATTTTATTCAAGTTTTCATTTTTCAAATTATAATAAAGAAAGCTTCCAGACATGGGGAAATTTTAACAAGTCCCTTGTAATGTCTATTTCATCCAGTTCATCACATTACCTTTCCATAATTATGCTCATTTTAGAGATGTTTGAAGAGTCCCAGAAGAAAAAAAAATGCATGAATGTGCCTGGTACTTTAGATCAAAAGCATTTTTTTTAAATGTTCTTGTTAATCATTTACCAAATACAATTCAGAGCTACACATTCAAAACAAAACCATATACTACATTTGTGTACTTAGACTTTACTGGATTGTGATAAAGGACAAATGAATTAGATTGCTGATTAACTTTACTCTGAAGCTTTAAAAGGTCCTCAACATGAAAAGTAAACAGTTACCTGTATGTCTTATTTTAAGAAGAAAAACTTGAACTGACAAAAATCTATTTGGTATATTATTCTAACATTTATTTATTTAATTTATATTATTGCTCATCTTACTCTGCAAACTGCTAGATTATTTTGGATTCTAATTATCAGAATTCTAATAAAGAAAAAAATCAGTTTGCTCTGCATCAGATATAATTTTACTGCAATAGTATGTGGGAATGACCTTGGGAGACTTGGCCCATAGTTGCAAGCTACTATGTATAAACAGATGGCAAACTCCTTCCAGCACTGAAGATATTACCTAGATGGATAATGAAATGTTTGCATTACAACAATCAAACTTGGAAAACATCAAGGACTCCATTATGCTGTCTCTTATCTGATTGCTTCCTAGGTAGTATCTCTAGACCAGGGGTGTTAAACTCGATTTGAGGGCCGCATCAGGGTTGTGTTTGACCTTGGGGGCCAAGGTGGGCATGGCCAGGGTGGGAATAGCCAGCTCAATGCTACTCGTGTTGGGGGCACCTGTGGTGGCTCAGTTTTCGACCACGAAGTTCTCCTGCAACCCTCTGCCAGCAAAAATGGAATTAACTGCCAGAGGCATCATGGGCCAGTCCTTCACTGTTTTCAGGGCGGCCCCACAGACCAGATCTAAGCACCGTGCAGGATGGATCCGAGCCCCAGGCCTTGAGTTTGATACCCCTACTCTAGGCCTTCAGTCTCTGAAGATCATTTCCACATATCTTTTAGCCAGATAATGAAACACCTGTACAGCCAAGTTCAGAGAGCACTAAGGACTCCATAGTTCAACTTTGAGCTACAAATATTATTTTTTATTAATACAACATAGTCCAAACTGGAGAGTAGGCTGGCAAGAGGCTCATAAGAGACCCTTCCTAATTTCTTAAGGATAAAGGGGATGGGAGAAGAATTGTACTTTCTAGATTTGTAAGAATCTGTTAATGTAACTTATTAGCTGATCTGGTGGTGTTTCCTCTCTGATCTACTTGGTAAAACTAACTTTTGTGTATCTCTGTATATATACTTCCTTACTTTATACTAAACTAAAGAAACCACTAACTGTGCTTGTATCAGATGGACTTGTTCCACCCTCATTGTTACCGAATCTCTGTACCTGTTTCAAGTTTATGATTTTTTTTTTATATTCTTGTAATACTACATAGGAATCTATGTGTGGTTACATTGTACATTATATTAAGGCATTATGATATTGGCAACTCATTTGATACTTTCTTGATAATTCTCAATGTGGAATTTGCTTTTTGACAGTACTTGCACATTAAGATGGTATTTCCTTGCCCAAACTATTGTAATTTCACAATCCATCAATGACTGCTAGCTAGTAACACAGATATGAAACGAATTTTCTTTGGTCTAACGAGCACAAATTCAAGCTTTGCTTAGACTGATTCATATTTGCTACTTTAATTCCTCTAGTTGGAGAATATTTTTGAGCCCTCATAATTTGCTATTATCAGGTAAAATCTTGAAGTTCAGCTCAACTCCTGCTGACAAAGTAGGACTTGTTGTCTGCAACAAATAGAAATGGATTGTTATTGCCATCTTCAAAGTTTTTTTAACTTCCAAGCCTAGTGTACAGCAATGACTTCCCAATTGCCTCCCTTTAAAATATTAATCAGGTTCAGCTAACTTAATATTTTCAAGATTGGCAACTTTTTCTGCTTAATTCTAGATAATTTATGCAGAATGTTAAAATGCATGATTCCCAATAAAAGTATCTATAGAAATTTGCTGCTAATATATTTCCATCGCAAGATCTGTCCATTTACTGAGATTCTCTGCTTTCCCATCTTTACCCAATCACTATTTTATATTAAAATGCTGCAACCCATTTCCCCCACATTAATTTCTCAACTATCACATTACATTTCCTGAAATATAAGATACATTGATTATCAACAAGCTTCTAATATATTTGCATGAAATGTAGAATATCAACATGGAACAGAGTAATAACCACTAGGGTCTATGAGAGAGACGCAATTATAAACGCACAGTGCTATAACTGTAAGATTGGGTTTATACTCTATTCTTAAAGCAATTATAGAGTCTTCTGTATTCATTTTCAAATTCCTAATCGTTGAAAGCACTGAAATCAAGGATCTCTTAACTAAAGCAATATTAATAACATCAAGGATTAAGTTGTCCAAACTGGTCTATTCAGTGTACAAGATAAATTTGCTTTAAGCAGTTACTGTATTACTCTAGGAATCTAGTCATCTGATACCACTCTTCTGGCTAGTTAATACTAGACCGAAGAGATTTAGACTATACATGAGTCATCTAATATCAACCTTTTTAAGCAAAAAAACCCACCACCAAATAAATGATATTTATACTTGCTGTGGCTGTTTTTCATGAGAAAAGACCTGATTTAATTCAAGAATATGCAACTATTAGCAAGATTTTGTACAATATATCTACGTATGGTTTTTGACCAAATTGCTTTTCTTTATAATTAATATTCATAAAATAAATTATTCACAAACATTTATGATTACAAGGAAAGTATTCATGTGCTACTAAAGCAATAGTTGTCATAAAAAGTGGCAAGAAGATTCCCTTAGATGGGAATCAAATTGTGGCTGAATTCTTTTCCCAATGATAAGTTTATATTCTTACAAAATTGTGTTCAAATTCTGATCCTTATGATGCTCACAGTGTTGATTCTATTTTGCATCAATAAAAACTAAGCTCATAATCATGAACTACAATCTGATGAACAATTACACAAAATAAGAAATTATAAAAACAAGTTCTGACAAATAAAATACCTAACATAATTATTATGCAGTTCAAGGCCTAAAATTAAAAGCAAGTTAAAGAAATGCTGTGCTCGAAAGTTTGTTGTTCTCCCCTTCACCTTGCAGCATATATATGCATGCATACAAATACACGCACAAACACAAATGACACACAAAGTTAAAAATGAAAAGCTCTATGCAAAAAGAGGGAATTTCATATGGTATGCAAATTTGGGGATTATATATATTTGATGTAGAAAGGGACAACATTTTTGTGCCCTAGAGAAAAAAAAATACTTAAAAGAGTGTAACCTTTAGCTGAAATGTATCAATTGCATTTAAGCAAAGACTTATCTGCATCCATTCATATACATTCTATTTTGGATACCATAAAAAGGTGGAAAGTTTATTAACTCTGATTCAGGAGTTTATACTATGGATTTCTAAAATCTGAAATTCATATTTATGATCTGCTTTATTGTGCTTAATTTCACTTCCAGTATTTGGGCAAAATGACTCTTGGCAACTAGCTCACCTTTACAATTGGTTGCACTATTCTGCAGTCACATGACTATGATTTGTAATGGTTTCTGGAAAAAAACATTCTTTCAGAAGAATGGATTCGCTTAATGACTGTCATTCACTTAATAACTGCATCATTCACTTAACAACTGCTGTGAAAAATGTAGAAAAAAATATCCAATCACATGAGTGCCTTCATTTATGACTGCAATGACTTAAAATTGGATTTCTGGTCCCAACTGTGGTCATAAGTTCAGGACTATTTGTAATAGAAAGAGGAAGAATGTAATAGAGATAATTGATCTGTTGTGATGTGCAAAATATTCTATTCTATGCAAAGAACTGTAGAATTCAAATGATTTGTGGCAACCAAACCACATGTTCCAAACATTTTGGTCAAGATTCTATCTGGAATAGAGCTGCTTAATTTCAAATATAGTCGAAAAAGCAGACAGAAGTGTTTTGAACATTCCATTTGATCTTAGATTTTACTATAGGAATTAGTCTTGTCTCCACAATTAGGGTTTTAAAATCCACGATCTGGTCCAGTACAGTAGAAAGGATAAAACATGTTCCAAACTTATTGGCAAAGGCCATATTAGAGAGTCTAAGAGAAATGTTGGAGTGAAGTAATGGGCAATCAAGGCGTATCTGACTCTATAAGTGAGCCATTCTTGGGTGGAAAACTTGTCTCGCCATTTGTCTCGCCATGGGGCTACTCCAGGCTGCTCATAACCAAAAACAAAGAAATAAAAAGGAAACAATCCAATTTTGGAAAGGTATGAGAAACCCCCAAAAAATTATAATAAAATGCTGGATGGATAAAAGAATGTGAAGATGAATTTAGTAAAAATCAAATGGAATAATTAATAACAACAATAACAGAAACAGTTTAAGATAGAGTGAAAAGGAATTAAAAACTGGACATTTCCTGGACATCAATTATGCGTGGCTTTGGATTCAAATATCTGGCTAGTTTACATTCAATTATAGATGAATAGTTTAACAAAGTATTGCATAAAAGGAGACATCAACAACTTCCAAATAACTTCCAAAACTTACTTGATTCAGAAAGACCCAGCAAGAAGGACAACACATAGGAAACTATAGGTGGATACCATAGTTACCTACAATGTTTAAATTACTTACAAGCATAATGGAGGATTGTTTAGAAGAAATTTCTTCCAATAGAGCAAAAAGGAAATAAAAGCAAAAGCAGAGGTACACATTGGTTTTGGAGAATTGCAAAAGCCCCCCGCCGCCCCCCGCCACAAACCACCCCAATTTACATATGGCCTGAATTGATCATAAAAAGTCATTTGATTTTTTACCATACAGTTGGATCTTCAAGTATTTCTGGTATCACTAAAAACACTACAACCTTTATAGAAAAAGTAATGAAGCAGTGGAAGATGGAATTGATAATTGGAAATGAATAATAGGGTCTTGGGAGAATCAAGAGAGGCATGTTTCAGGATGACTCATTTTTATCATTATTTGTCATTGCTACAGATCCCACTTTCAATGATTTTGAAGAAAACAAAGATTTACTATCAAACAGCAAAAATTGTAATAAAATCTTACATTTGCTTTATATGGGGGATCTGAAGCTTTATGGAAAATTAGAAATCAAAATCTAGTCGCTGATAATCAGCGAAACAGTTTTTAGCACCGATAAAGCAATGAAATTTGGCTTTGAGAAATGTGCTAAAATAGCAATAAATAGGGATAAAAATCACAAACAGTAAAGGAATTGAAATGGCTAATGGCCAAACAACCAGAAGCCATCAAGATGAAGTCTGCAAATATATGGGCATTTTATAGCTGGATAACACCAAGCATGGATAAGTTAAAAATGTGATTAGTAAAGAAACATCCAAAGAGTGATAAAATTGCTAAAGACTAAAATGAATGGTGAAAACACCATCAAAACAAGCAATGTCTGGGTCATACCTGTGATACGATCCATTATTAACTGGACAGAAGCTGAACTGCTGAGTTTAGACCACAAACCCAAAAAACCTCATCACTATTCACTACGCATTACATTCCCGTAGTGATATAGATTATACCTGCTCCCAAAAATGGAAGAAAAGATTTACTTCAAGTCAAAGAAACTGCCAAAGAAGGAAAGCATGGATTGGCTGGTGACATAAAAGACAGTCAAGAACAAGCATTGATGCAAGTTAAAAATTGGGATTTACTGAATGTACAGGAAATTAAATATGAATATCAAAGTAACATAATAAAACATGGACAGAATGCTGGCAAGAAAAAGTATCACACAATCAATTTTTATAAAAGACTGAGGGGAAAGTGGATAAAGATAATCTGGCAATGGTTTACAACTAGAACATTTTAAAAAAAAGAAACTAAAGGCTCACTTTTGGCTCCTTAAGAGCAAACTATTCAAATAATACAATCAAGGCCAGAACTGAGAAATCATCAAATGATTCAAAGTGCAGATTGTGCAAAGAAGCAGAAGATACAGAAGATAATACATTAGGCTCAAGAAAGCTAGGAGATCACAAACTGAATATAAACAACAACATAATACACAGTTATTGAAATGATTCACTGAAAAATCTGTAAAATAATCATGTGCAAATAAAATTAGTGGGAATATATAACTGAAAAAATAGTCAAGACTGAGCAGGTTAAATATTGTGGGATTTCTGAATACAAGTATATAAAGTCTTGGCTCATCATACATCAGATTTAACTATGGTAAAAAAGAAGAAAGTGTAGATAATTGATGTGCCACTACAAGAGAGTAGTTGAGTAAAGGACAAAGATTTGGAGAAGATAAAGTATCAAGATGTAAAAATTGAAGCTGAAAGATTATGGCATAAACTGACTATGGTGATCCAGTGGTTACTGGCACTGGATGCCATACCAAAATTTTTTGGATAGCACTTAAAAAATCTGCATTGACAAAATTTCCATCTGTCAAGTTAAAATGGCCACACTGTTTCGATCGGCATATATACAGTACTATGCTGATTCATTAGAATTAGCATATGAAAACCACCACCAGCTAAAGAACCGGCATCTGTGATTTCATATGTTGTGTATGTAATAAAAACTGGAACACTACTTGAATACCATTGCAATCAATAAATTACAAAAGGCAGCTTTACTCAGAACACCTTACATCCTGCAATACAGGTAGTCCTTGATTTACAACAGTTAATTTAGGGACCATTCAAAGTTACACTGAAAAAAGTGACTTTATGATTGCTTTTCACACTTACAACCACTGCAGCATCCCTATGGTTATCTGATCAAACTGCAGATGCTTGGCTAATTTCTTACTTATGACCATTGCTGTGTCTCAAGGTCATGTGAATGCTTTATGCAACCTTCTGACAAGCAAAGTAAACGAGAAAGCCAGATCCACTTAACAACCAGGTTACTAACATCAACCGTAGTGATTCACTTAAAAACTACAGAAAGAAGGTTGTAAAATGGGGTAAAGCTCACTTAACAACAGAAATTTGGGCTCAGTTGGGGTCATAAATTGAGGATTACCTGTACTTTAACACTGTCCAACATCAATATCTACCTATCTCAGATTTTTGGATAAAAATGCCAAATCTAGTCCTAATAGTTGGCTAATTGCAACAAATCATAATTTTTAAACTTGTATGTTACCTGAGTCCCAATGACTCTCTATGACTCAAATTACACTTTCTTTCAGAGCAAAAAATATTTTAGCACAAGATTTGAGAATAATTAAGATTTATATCATAAAACAGATCCCTTGATGCTTGAGGATGTTAAACATCCTATAGACTGCCAAGCCTGACAGTATAAAAATAACTGGGAGAATAATCTGTTTCTCTTAACAATGCAAAGATAGATGCAAAAGATAAATACCTTATCAAGATCTATTATTACCATGAAATAATATCTATGATTACTCTCTCAGTGAAAGTAAGTTCCATGGTTCAAGAAACTATTACAACATGACAGTAACCATTTTGTGATAGTTTTTAATGGGCTATATCTAATGGACATTTCTATAATGACCAACTTATGACTAGAGAAGTATCATAAAGACCATTCACAAGAGAGATTAGTGGAAACTTAATTTAATTTGAAGAGGAGAGTGCAGGAAGTAAAAAATGTACACACTCAGCTTCAGCTCAGGGAACTGTTTAATAGCTCCTCTCCACTCACGCTTGGGGGCTTATGAACAATGGACAATATTCCAGCCAAGCTCACTCTGCTGAACTATTTTGGGAGCTATTGAGTTCAATTATTGAACGGACATTTCTTGAAAATGGATTGTTTGGGAAAGAAAATAATCTTCTAATTGAAGAAACTGGCTTCTGAACTATAGTGGTCATTTACCAGAGACTTTGTTAACTTTTCCAGCCTTTCATACCATCCTAGGCTTTAATATTGGTATTTTCCTCTGTCTATTTCTTTGCACCAAGTGTTAAGCATTATAGAATTGGGCATTTGATTCAGTGAGCCACTAAAAGTAACTGTGGAGAGTTAAGTTTTCCAATAAAGGAGAAGAAATCACTCATTATTTCTTATGTCATCCCATGATATGTTCCTGGTTAAGGGGCTCCAACCTGGCCAATTGCATGTGGTAAATTTGAGATACATCAAAACATTAATTCTGGATTAGACTATCAAACACCCATCAAACACCTTTTCTTTATTTTCCTGTCACTGCTTCTTTTTCATGCTCTCAACATTCTTGAATTATGGACACCTATGCCCACAAAACACTGCTCTATCTCCAGGCAAATCTGACCTGTAGATCAGCTCTCCAGGTTCCTAACACTTTAAGAGTTCAGATAATTACAAGGTACTAAAAGAGGTTTACTAGAATATAGCCTTTTGGCATAAGAAGCAAGCACAGAGAGAGGGACAGACATAAAAAACCTAAATGGTACTCATTGAGACAAGGAATATTAAAGCTTCATTCCCAGATTTTCTGTAAGCTTTCCTTATTTTGCTCAAAAAAATCTTGCTATTTAGAATTATTGACCAATCTCATCTTACTGATCATTTATATTGTAGCTCTCCAGATAGAAATTAGCCACTGTAACATTTTCCATACATACAATTAAATACAATTATGTATATACACATGCACACACATTCTTACTTCTCTGCTACAAATTTCAAAAAGCATGATGATTCCAAGATTAGAAGCAAAGATCATTCTCAACTGCAGAAAGATTTCCCCTTTGGGGACTGCACAATTACTTAAATCTTTCACTCAGAGAAACATGATTGACTCACTAATTACTGTGCAGCAAAACCATCTTTTGCTTAAGGTTCTAATACTTCAACTTGATTATTCTACTTCTATGTATTCTGTATTGCTTCTCTGATTGCCAATTATGTTTATTTTATATAAGCTGTTATTATATAACTTAAATGTATTATATTGTTAAGTAATATGAATTTTCAGTACAAGATGCTGAAAATGCCTCACAACTTGTATTGTCTTGGGCTCTGATGTAATTAACCTGACCATAATTCCAAGCTTCAAACTTGGGCACACTTTGCCATATCTTGTCATTATGCTCTTTGTTCTTCTGTAATTTTACTAATTCAGCTAAACTGGCATGCTATGGTTTCTACATGCCCTCAAGTCTAAAATGCAAATCTGTTTATGAGTTGCAAGTCTTATTTTGAAGTTACCAGCAGATATAATAGCAAACTGTTTTCTGCAAGAGAGAAAAGGAGGGGGGGGGGGCGGTTTCAAGGAGGAAATGCATGGTTTGGAGCTCACTTATTTATGTCAAGTCATGCGTCAATGTTCCATTTGAACCATATCATTGTGAAGATACTTTACAGATAATGTAGAATTTTAATTTTTTTTTTGTAAAGAAACGAGAATGTGCACTTGTCAACCAACTTCCAGCAGTCCCAGCTGGATTGGCACTAACAGGATCTTCTGTTCAAATTCTACAAAATGTTAAAGAGACATGGATATTTTTTTACCTCAATCTACATCACAAATAGTATTTTAAAATATACAATTTACAAATTTTGTATTTTGTTTTCATGACTAAATAAACATGAAGAAACTTTCAGTCAAAATGTATTTCAAAGCTTGCCTGTCCCCCCAATCAACCAAGAAAACCACAGTAATAAAAGGCAGCACCTTCGAAAAATAAATTAAAGAAATAGCAAACGATTTCTATATGCAGTCTCTCATTTGCCTATTCTTGCCTTTTCCTAGGGCTGGGGAAGAGTCATTGGGCCAGCTGGCTTTCCTGGGTCCTAGACTGATGGCTTAAGTATTATATCAAATGGTTTTCATACAATATCTGGAACAAAACAATGAAACAGCCTCCCCCATGTAATGTCTCCTACTGGTCAGTAGCTAATATTTAAAGTTATATAAGTCCACCCTTCCCCTTAAGGGAAGGAATCTGAGGCTTCTGATAGGAGGCCCATAATAAAATTACAAAACACTTCCTAATGTGAGAGCAAATAGAAGAAAGGATGCCTGCAATAGCTTTTCAAACATACTTTTAAAAATCTATTATAAACTTTCCCCCAGCATTGCCATTATGATCTGTATTTATCAAGACATTTCTCCCAATAGTCTACTAGTTTGCATTTTTTTTATTAGCATAAGGGCACTATTTGATGAGCACATATGTGTGTTTGTGTATAAATAGCTGGACATATTTTTAATGCCAAGAAGACAGTGAATTTTAAATTGAAAGACATTTCAGTAGAGAATTAATCATAGGCTCAAGATTTTGGCTAAATATGTTAAGTCAGCAGTTGCTACTTAGAGCCAAAAGTTTCCTTTTTACTTCCGCCTCCACAAAGGCATGGTGTCTACTTTAAAAATAGGAAACTTTATAGTAAGTGTTGTTAGCAATTCTCTAACCTTCATCACTAAATATAGGAACATGACTTATTCTGTCTTCCTCTATGGCTGAGGTAAATACACAAACACAAGTGAAGGGCATGGTGATGATGATGTTATCCAGTTGTGTCCAGCTCTTAGTGATTCTAGGGACTAGGTTTCTCCACACCTTCCGATCTTGCACTATTTGTGTTTTTCTGTGCTTTGGCTGGTGTCAGCTTTGATGGTAAACACAAGGTACATCTCCTGTAAATTGTTTTTTTCTGATTGTTGGATTTACATATCTGATTGACCCTCTGCCACCTGCATTTATACAACGATTGTTCTAATGTGGAAGTCAGACAATAAGAAATCTATAGAGAGAGCTAACATGCACAGAACAAAGTCCTTTGTATCAAGTCATGTAACATAGAATTTTCTTTTCCGAGTGGTTGGATGCTCAGCTACACCACATAAATTGAATTTGAACCTTTTAATGGATTACATAGGAAGCATATTCCATGTCTCTGAGATATTCTGCTTCTCTTTAGTCTTGTCACAAATCCATCCCGTAGTTGTTCTTTATTAGTAAAGCATCCTATTTCCTTTGGTACATGGCATATTTATTTTAGACTTGCAAGAAGAGTCATGTTAAATATCTGATATAAAATAGTAACAGAGGAATCATTCTTTCTCTTCACTTTGCAGAGTGAAGAGATTGGAGAGAAAGAGATTTCAAGAGAGTTAGCCGTTTGTGCAGTGCCCTGGCAGCTTCCAACCTTGGACTGGTGGTATGATTCTTTCCACAGGCGAGACAACACCCAGGTCTAAAACAGGAATCTCTATAAATTGCCCCATCTCCTACCCTATTGCCTTATCTCTCCGTAGGCTGTTCTCTCTGCTTTCCTTATTTCTATGGTCACGGGCGGTCACATAAGCATTTCACTGCATATCATATTGTATATGACTGTGTGACAAATAAAACTTGAATTTGAATGCATTGTTTTCAATGTGTGCAAAATAACAAAAAGTATCTCAAGCATTCCAAGAGTGGTGCAGTGGTTAGGAGGCAAACAAAAACCAAAGGTGTGAAACTGATTAGTCTCCTATCTTTCCAGACAGAAAGCACAGCTGCTATCAAGTTATTTCCTGCTTAGATACCACTTTGCTTAGAGGCAGAGTTGTCAGGTCCAATTAGGGTTCTTAAGTGAGGATTAGCTATAGTGTCTCCTACTGATCAGTGAATAACAAAAAATATATTAACTGTTGACTCTACATCCCAAAGAGGTGAATCAAGACCTTTACTACTAATTCAATAATTCAACTTTGGTTAATTAGGGAAATTCAAACATCAATATGCTGTTAGGCATAACAATAAAAGTTGTAAGCACTCAAAACCAAATATGTGCAGTCATCTTCATGCCACATTATTTAATAAAGGGCACTGTGTGGGAGGAGAGAATTATAGTCTTTGTCCTATTCACAATGCAATCCTTAAAAAAAATCTACTTTAAGTCAGCACTTCTGGGAGTCAAGATAATTTACACCAGACTCTAACCTCAAACCTATTCAATGCAAAAATGCCCAGTGACTGCTAATTTTTTAAATCAGAATTCTCAGTCATTTAGTCTCTTTCACTCACAGAACCAAAGTTAGACAAGAAAGAAAAGATAAAGTCTGTTATCTGAGCTGAACTCCAGAATTACATGGACACATTCATGTGCTTTTCTTGGCGATAAGCCAGTTTGCTAATGTCTTCTTCCAAGATATTTTCCCACCTTCTCAATCTTGCCCACGGCTCCTGAAATTAAATCATAATGCACACACAATGCTAAAAAAAAAAGAGTGACATAAAATACTTTACTAGCAGCAAAAAAACATAACGTTTTCTGGAATAACCTAAAAAAAACATTCATGAAACCTAGTAGGTATACAAATTAATTCTTTTATAAATAGGGTTTTGCAAAGAAATCAGCCTTATCTCATTACAAGATAAAACAGTGACATTTCCAAATCCAGATGGCACTCGGGTGCCAATTCAGATCTACCTTTCAAACACAACATAAGGATGCAGTTTTACTATACCAGGTTGTCCTAAGCTTTCTTCTTAGATATTGATGCAGGGGGTTGGAAACAGAGGCAGCAAAAAATGCTTGCGCGTGTGTTTCTAATATGCCAGCCGTTCAATTAAAGGCTTAGCTGAAGACAAACTTGATAAGCGAAGGGCTAGAAAACCTGCCGAAACCTCACTTAAGTTATACTTTCTGCTGAAGTTGGAAGCGATGATGGTGGCGGGGACCAAAAGTGGGAGCCAGTTCGGACTAGTGTGGTGGCTAACAGATTAAAAAAGTTGCCGCCGCCGCCACTGTTCCCTTTAGACCACGAAGTGCGCGCGTACAGTACCGCCTCCGCCAAAAGCCTCCCCCGTCCACACAGAGCCACGGAAAGCGCAGGGCAGTCAGCGCAAAGACGAGCAGCTTTACGAGGAGGAAACCCGGCTCCGGCTTTGCTCACCAGGCCGAGCCAGAGCGCCTCCCTCCCACCGGCCGGGAAGGAGCGCGGCGCTTTCCTCCAACGGCAGCGAGAAACGTTAGCGCCCCCGGGCACAGGGAAGAGCGCGGCGCCGGCCCCCGCCTCTCCACGGGGACGCAGCTGTTCCCCCTGTCCTGCCCCGGCTTGTCCCGGCGCCGCCTCCGACTCGGCGCGCGCTCTTACCCAGGCACTTGATCTGGAAGCCGGCGGGGGGCTTGAGCGCCCGGCGCATCCAACCCTCGCGCAGCACCTCCAGGTGCTCCTCCTTGCCCTGGATCAGCAGCACCTGCTCGTCGATCCAGCCGAGGAAGAAGGTCTCGGCCACGGCCGCCGTCACCTTCTTGTTCCAGAAGTGCTGCATGTTGCCCTGCTTGAAGTCGGCGAAGATCTCGTAGCCGATGTGGTGCCGCCCCAGCTCGCTCTCCGCCCCGGGCTCGCCTTCCGCTCGCTTTCCCTGCCCCGGTTCCCCGCCGGCGTCGCCTTCTGGCTGCGCACCGGCCGCTTGTCCGGGCGGCGCGGCTTCATCCCCGCCGCAGGGGCTCAGCACGATAGCCAAGGAATGCGGGGCAATTTGCAAAAATTTATCCAGCCTGCGCGGCATGTCGGCGCCGGAGGAGACTTAAGGGGAGCCGCTGGGCGCCTCAGCAACGGCGAGGAGCCGTCGCCAACTTGGGCCGGCCATGAGCGCGGGACGGAGCACGCCGCAGCCGCCCAACCGGTCGGGCGCGACTTCCAGTTCAGCCAGAACCGCTCCCGCCGGGCCAGCCGCAGGTACAGCGCCTCCCCGCCCGGCCCGCCTTCTCCCAGCCGCACGTGTGGTGGCGCCCGCCCGCCCGCCTGCCTCGGGCCCAGTGGGCTCTCTGCGACTCCGCCTCCTCTTCCTCCGAGCGTGCCTGGCCGTCCCGGCGCGCTACTCGCCTTCCGCGGGTTTCTTTGCTGCCTTTAACGTGACGCGTTCAATGTGTATGACGTAAACCCTTCATTAAAAGCTCTCCTTAAAACAGTTTCGCCTCACTGCCGACTTTTCTCCCGGAATTTAGCGAATTACCTTAACAAACACTGGAGCCTAATTAAAAATGCTGTTCCTGAGCGACTGTCTGAAGGCCGTGACTGGAAAAGTAACTCGGAGCATTTCCATTTCAGAAAAGCAAGATGTAATCTCTACATCCTATTAGTACAGCGTTTCTCAACCTTGGCGACTTTAAGATGTTTTTGCTTTGCTAGCTGGGGAATTCTGGGAGTTGAAGTCCAAGCATCTTAAAGTCGCCAAAGTTGAGAAACACTGTTGGCATATCAAGGGAGCTAGGTTCTAGCAAAAACAATATTTAGACCTCCATAAATTAATTCTTAGAAGCCAGACTTGAAAAAGTCATTTAAATCATCAGGTGCAACACTCCACTCTGCAGAACTCCAAATTAAAACATTTGGGTCTATTCTCCATCAGAGCATAACTGAACAAAAGTGGACTCCAGCAGTTTTTTGAGTAATCGATTCTTAAATTTAACTGTGAAAACTTTTCCCCCTTACATCACTTAGAATGTATATTTTTATAATTAAATCCATTATCCTCTGTTTTGCAACGACGTGATGACCTGCAGAAAATGTCAGTTCTATCACCAAGTTCCATTGTTGGCTCCATGCTATTCAACATATAAATGAGGTTAAAAGATGTAATTTTTCACATTTCAGAGAACTTAGTTACCCGAGATAGGAAACATCTTGACAAGTTGGTACAACCAGCAAGGGGAATTGAACCAGGAAAAGGTAAGTCACAAAGGCCTATATCTCGGTTTGAAAAATCAAAATAGGAATAGAAGATGGGGAACATGATATCCCTGTAGGGCAATGATATACATGGAAGGAACCTAAGTACTTTGGTGATTACAAGTAGTTTGCAAATTACTATTCCAACTTATTTACAAGCAGCATTTCCAAATCAGGTATTCCCTATGCTATACCTGTGCATTTGTTTTTGTTTCTTATGTTAACATTTGCTTTTGATATTTTATTCCATTTCTCAGTTTATCAAACTTATTTTGCATTTTGTTTCTCTTATTAGGTACCTCAGTTCATTTTATTTTATCTGCAAATCCAGTAAGCATTCCTTTTCAATTGTTTCATCGATGTCATTAGTATGAAGGAACCAGGATTTATTCTTCCAACGCTTGGTTACTTCTCTCCAATTTGATGAGAAACTGTTCACTCTTTAGCATAATGTTCAAGCTGGCTATGTAGCCACTTAATTTTATGCTATCCAGCCAACATTGAATTAGCTTGCTTTGTCAAATGGTTTGGTAAAGCCAACATATACCTACTGCATTCCCAAAATCCTTTATGGAAGTTATCAAAACATAAAAGTAAAACTTCCACTGAAGGTACTCAGGAACTTCTATTCCTGCACTGTAGAGAGCATCCTAACGGGCAACATAACAACCTG
>JAEANM010009487.1:0-16343 GCA_017656035.1 Myanophis thanlyinensis
TTTGTTTCTGCAGGTGGACAGAGGCAAATACTTTTGAGTTTTCCGGTGAATCCCAAGTATTGCATGGCTTTTAATTGTCCTGCCTTTAATCAAGGTGTGCAATATATAATAAGGCCACTTAGAGCTGTAGTGAGCAGCTGCTCAGAAAAAGGAAAGAAGGTGAGCAGATACAGTATGTCCTCACCACCAACCTGAGGTGGCCAAGAGACTGTTTCTCCTCCACTGTTTGGATGACCTGAGTTTGCATCAGATTGTGTTCATCGTGGAAGCACTGAAGATGTTGCTGATTTTATGGGGACAACCAAGGCCAAAGCGAGGGATGAGGGAAGACTTCTGGGCTTAGGGGGAAGATGAGACAAGCGCTCAGAGAACTGTGGAACAAAGCAGTTCCCTGTTCATCTCTCACCATGGTTAGGTGCATATGTGGAATGGCCCATAGGCTAGGTTTGATCATGGCTTCCATGGCCCTGCTAGTTCAGCCAAATGCCTCCTTTGTTCCTCCTGGCTGCTCCATTCTTTCAGGAATCTGATCTGCCCCACTCCTTGTGGTTGCACCATGTGGGTTGCATTGCTGCTCCTCCTCCATATTCCTCCATTGTTGCTTTGAGGGAGGCTCTGATTCTGAAGGTCTTCAGGTGAGAATCTCTCCGTCATTCACTGCAAATGATCTCTGGGTTTTTTCTTTCAGATATTCTTAGAAAAAGAAGTTCAAGATAAGAAACATCCTTACTACATTGGTTTGGTCCGCGAGACTGGTTCATATAAGTGGAAATGGTTTGATCTTGGAACTTATCCCTCAATCATGTAAGTGTCTAATTTACATTTGGTTTTTTATAGTCTGAAAATGTCTTTTGATCTGAAAGAGGTGGCAGAAGATGGAATGTGTATGATCATTATATACATAAGTATATAATAATGGTATTTGTATGTTGTTGTCACCAGACCTGTATCATTATCTGCTGGTCATTATAGATTGCTTCAGATGTATTGGCATATAGAATCTCTTTCTGCTTCTCACTGTATATGTGTGTGTGCTTGTGTGTGTACGTGCATGCATGAGTGCGTAAGTATATGTGCAGGTATATGTGTGCGCGTTTCTATCTACCATATCTCTCTCTCTAATGAAGCATTCTGAAAATTAATCCATCATACTATGACTATATATAGAAACATCTATGCCCTGTAATAGCTTTATCCACCCACATTAGGAGCTACAATGTCCTTTTCACAGCCATTCAGCCTCATCTTTAGACCTTTTCACTTTATACTTTTTCTTGATAAGCCTAGAAGTTATTTTTAACGTGAAAATAAAGAACACGTATATGTTAAGAACTGAATTGATTTGTCTGAAAATATGCTTGGTTCTCTACCAAGATATACCAAAACTCTTGCACAAGATACATTGATTTGAGGGCACAAATTCCACTTAGATAATGGATGGGAGATTTACATTTCAGAAATGCCAAAAATCAAAGAAATAGAAGGTACGAGGCTCTTCCTCTATGACCCTCATCTGAAATATCCTTTCTCAAGTAGCCTCAGTGAAGTTGCTCTCTATCCCTATAGAATAAGTCTGTGAAATTTTATTATTCAAAAGTCAAACACAGACAAAGCTTTTATCTGCAAAATGACACAATGATGTAAAGTTTGATATTACAAAAACCTGTTAGAAAGTTTTCGCTATGCAAAGTTTGGCATGATGAAGGCCTATAACACAGATTTGCTCCTTAAACTATAAAGAGCTTATAAAATAGTAATAATCTTCTGAACATGTGTAAATCATCCTTTCCTTAAAACCACTTGGTCTTCTTCATGAGCAGAGTGAAATTCAGAAGCAGATCAGCTTATTCAATATCTGTCATTTCTTATTGGAAAGTAACCGCACTGCCTCTTAAACTGAACATCAGATCTAAAACATGTAAATAGAACACATCCTTTTTCACTCATGCTAACTTCTAGCAGTTCCAAACCATTTCTGCTTCTCTACTGATATATATATGATATATTTATTTATATCATAAATACTTCTCCCCATATCAGTCTTCAAACTTGCTACCAGAGGAAACTTTTGGATATTGTCAGACAAGGGATGGTAATAAAAGGTGGTGGGGTTTTTTTTTTGGGGGGGGGGGAGTTGTCCAGATTGTTCATGGAACAAATCTGTCATTGGTTCATTTCCAACCACCATCTGTACCTTTGTTTAGTTCTGCTAAAATTTAGCGATGTGCACATACACCTCAGCTCACAATAGGTTATCTTCATATGACTGCAAAAAGAGATAACAACCCCCCCCCCAAAGAAATCTAATTCCGAGGCATGATGGGTATGAATTGGTCCTTGAGAAAAGCCAATGTACATGAAAAAAAATCTAAATATACTTATGTTATTACATTTGATTAAGAAAATATAATAATACACATTGCTTCATTGAAAAAACAGATACATCCTGCCAAAAAGTATGTGGTAAGGCTATACCACATGGTAGCCTTTACCTTTAAAAATATTTAAGATAATATCTCTTCCTAGCATACTTTCACAAAGGCTTAAAAACCAGTACACTGAAAAAGCATGTTAAGCTATGGTTCTTAATTTATAGCACTACAGAAAGAACAATGTACAGACAAATGGCTCGCTGTATTTACAGTTCTAGAGAAATTGATGTTACATTTCAAAAGCTTCAGACCAACGTTTTTAAAGTATCATTACCTTTTATTATGAAGCTGGATTCTGGTCCAATAAAGAGGCTTCATGGGTCGAGAAGGTTCTATTGCATGCTTTCTGCTACTTTTTTCCTGGTTAATTCCCATTACAAATAAACCAGTTGGCAAGGGAAGAGGAAGAAACCCAGACATTTGTGGAAGACTAGAAGCTGGGGGTGGTGGCATGCCTATTCCAGGCAGAGGAGGAGCTCCTGCCCCAGGCAAAGGAGGTGGAGGAGGCAACACTGTCAGACCTTGCAGAGGGGGAGGAGGAGGAGGTCCCCCCATACCTGGCCAAGGGGGTGGAGGAGGAGGGGGTGGCACTCCCATGCCTGGCAAAGGGGGAGGAGGAGGTGGAGGAGGAGGTACTCCCATGCCTGGCAATGGAGGTGGGGGTGGAGGGGGTGGCACTCCCATACCTGGCAATGGAAGTGGGGGCGGAGGAGGTGGCACTCCCATACCTGGCAATGGGGGTGGGGGCGGAGGGAGAGGCACTCCCATAACTGGCAATGGGGGTGGGGGCGGAGGGGGAGGCACTCCCATACCTGGCAATGGAGGTGGGGGCGGAGGAGGTGGCACTCCCATACCTGGCAATGGGGGTGGGGGCGGAGGGGGAGGCACTCCCATACCTGGCAATGGAGGTGGGGGCGGAGGGGGTGGCACTCCTATGCCTGGTAATGGTGGTGGCGGTGGAGGGGGTGGCACTATCCCTGGCAAAAAGGAACTAACTGAGCTTGGCAAAGGTGGAGGAGGTGGAATTCCAGTTACAGGAAAAGGTGGTAGAGATGAGATCTCAGTAGGTAGTCCAGCAGTAGGCAAAGATGGCATAGAAGAGATGCTTGCAGGTGATAAAGAAGGGATAGATGGCATCATGTCCATTCCTGTCAGACATGATGAGGAAGAAGTCCTGTTAGTGGGGAGTGATGGAGCAGAGGTTGGTACTATGTCAGATGAGGACCCTAAATATCCTGAGGCAGAGAGGGATGAGGGAGGCGATACTGATGAAGATAAAAATGGGCCACCTGCCCCAGGCAGGGAAATTCCAGTGTCAGTAGATAGAGGAACGGAAGTGGTGGGAGAAGATAAAGATGGGGAATGTTCATTCCATGTTGCAGTCTCCATACTCAGAGGAAGATTGGGAGCTGATGGCACAGATTCCTCTTGAAATAAACATGAAGTTTGTGGCATTGTCAATGGTTCCTTGAAAGCATCCAGCTGTACTGAAATCTGTTTTGGTGACAGAACTAAAGCTATTTCAGAGCAAAAGGTGGGTTGTGGCTCAAGTGTTAGCAACGGCTGCGTTGGCCCTTGACCTGGATCCCCTTTGAGGTGGGGAGGTGCTTGTGGCAGTGTATTGTCTGAAGGCATTATGTGTGTTAAACAATCATCTGTTGGAGATGTCTGCACAGATGTTGCAGTTATAGTTTTAACTAGAGCACACAATTCATGTTCTTGAAAAGCTCTGTTAGGTAATCCTTCGTGAGTTGGCTGTTCGGTCTCATTCCACACGCTTCTGCTTGAAACCAACGCCTCTGTTGCTGGAAACTGTTTCTCTAGCTCTGCAATTTTTGTTTTTAAATCCTGTATGGTTTGCTCCAGCCGCTGAATTTCATTTGCCCGCATTTCTGATTTCATTGTAACATTTTCCTAGGAAACAGGAAAGAAGAGTCAACATACAGGAAGAAAATAAGACCTTTGCATAAGACCTTTGCCTGATGCATAACAAGACTAACCAACCATATAAAGATAATATATAACCTGTGAATATTTTAATGCATTATGAAAGCTTTAATACTATTAAATGCTCAATGGGTTACATTTCACAGTTTTAAGATTATGACATATGCAACCTATAACATATAGTACAGATATGTTATAGATAATAGGTTATATCAGGGGTGAGCAATTATGGCTCCTTCATGACTCGTGGACTTCAACTTCCAGAATTCCTGAGCCAGCCAAAAAATCTAGGGAAAATTCTCTATTGCATCCCTAACATAGTTAGGAAGCAGCTTAGAATATTGTTGATTGCTCTTTTCTTAACATGATAGTCCTCCTGATCATATGACCTTGAATGGAGGTGGTGTTAAAGAATTCCATAAGCTGTGCTCTATCTGCTTTTCCTAGTTTACTTCTCAGTATGTTACTTTTTAAAATTTCTTTTTGCAAGAATAAGGACTAATAAATAGCTTATGTTATTAAAACAAGTGGTTTTTTTTTTAATTGGAAGTGTATTTAAGTTGAAGAAAGTAAAACTACATCAACCCCAAATTAAGCCACAGTATCAGAACAACAGATGTCATGCAATTTGTCTTTGGTGATTAGCTGCAACTGATTCCACCAAGTTTAATAGGTAGCACCAATGCATAAATAATGAAGTACCAAATTTGGGAAGAGTATAAAGGAAAAGGCCTGCATTGCTTCTTCATAAAGGCATGGCTGATTTTGACTGATTAACATCACTGCATTAGCTATTTGGGATTAATCCCATGGAGCAAATAACAGGCTACAAGAATGCTAAAATAAGCCTGTGTTTACCACTGGAGCCACTTTGATTTGGGATATTTGAAAAAGCCAAAAAAGATCCATCTAAAGCTCTAAACAGTACAATGGAAAGAGACTAAAGGGTAACTTAGTTTATTTCTTCAATTACATTTTGTGCCAGTTTTTTTTCATTCATTACATTTCCAATTAAAAGCATGGATGTTTTTCTGTTGTTGCTTTTGCTTTGTTAATTTACTGTATTTGAGGAAGAAACACAGACATTGATGATCACTTTGTTTTAAAGACTCACAAAAGAAGAAAGTAACATGAAGAAACATCAGCCAAGTATAAACTTGATTGGTATAGTATGAAAGATTCAGAAAAACCAAGCCCATTCTGTAACATCTACAAACAGAAATGTCAGCCGCATTGTAGAGAACATTGTTTACTGTAGCATGCATTTCAGAGATAACTATAGCAATAGCACTTATATTTCTATACCACCTCATAGTGCTTTACAACACTCTCTGGGCAGTTTATTGCTCCTAACAATCTGGATCCTCATTTTACTGACTTTGGAAGGCTGGAAAACTTAATCAACCTGAAGTCCCATCAAAATAGAACTCCAAAACTATGAGCAGAGTTTTGCCTGCAATATTGCATTCTAAGTATTGTACCAGCAGGGCTCCGGTAAGATACTAGTTAATTGCACTGATTTTTTTCTACCAAAACCCATGTGAAAGTAGCTGATCACAAAATTTCATGGTGATCTATCCACTAAGATATTGAGAGATTGGTTAAAGGACTATATGGTTTCATGCCTTCCTCCTGCACTTGACTCATTACAATTTGCTTATCGGAAAAACCACTCTGTAGATGATGCACTTTCCTATGTGCTTCATCTTAGTTTGCGCACCTGGAGTAGAAGAATACTCATGTGCGAATGCTGTTTGTTGATTTTAGTTCAATGTTCAACACAATCATTACTCAGCACTTGGTGAACAAACTGGGCCTGTTAGGTTTTATGTAATTGGATACTGGATTTCCTTATTGATAGGCCCCAGTTTATGCAAAGTGGAAGAAAAGTTTCCAACTACTGTACATCTCCTTGAGTATGGGTTCCCCACAGGGCTGTGTTTTGAGTCCACTACTGTTCACCTTGATGACCCACGATTGCTATGCCAAATCTGCTATGAATCATATGATTCAGTATGTGGATAACACAACAGTGGTGGATCTTATCTGGGATGACAGTGAAGATATAGGGAAGATAAGCAATGATGGACTGGTGCAATGTTAATTGGTGGACTGGTTTTAAAGGTTAATCAAACAAAGGAGATCATCGTAGATTTTAGAAAGAGCCAGCATAGTCATACTCCACTCAGTATCAAGGATGCAACTGTGGAGGTGGTCAACAGTATTACGTATCTGGACATACAGATACTTAACAATCTGAATTGGTCTCTCCACACATCATCCATAGTGAAGCATAGAAATCAGTGTCTGCATTTGTTGCATCAGATGAAGAGAGCACATCTTTGTCCTTCTGTCCTGGCTACTTTCTACAGAGGCACAATTGAGAGTGTTTTAATAAACTGCATCACTGTTTGGTTTGGTGGCAGCAGTGCCTCAGACAGAAAGTCCATACAGAGAGTGGTGAGAACAGCCGAGAAGATTATAGGAAGCTCGCTTCTGGTTATTCAGGATACTGCTAATAAGTGTTATGTGCTTAGAGCTCAAAGCATTGTTAGAGACCCAACACATACACTTTATGGTTTGTTTCTGTAGTTCCCCTCTGGGAGGAGGTTTTGAAGTATTTCTAACAGGACTACCAAATTCTGTAACAGCTTTGTTCCCTATGCTATCCGTCTGGTAAACTCTCAAGATTCATTTTTCTCAAATACATCCGAACTAGACCGTGTAGGTCTAGTTGTGTCATATAAGTCATATATGTTAGTATATGTATATTTTTGTATGTATTTATTTTTATTTATTTATTTTGTCATGTTTATGTATTGTAATTGGAGGTGGCGATCCTTTGAAAGTTGTATGCAATGAAATTTCATTTTAATGTATGCTAATTAGTGTACAGTATGTTCAAAGTGTCAATACAATTATTCTAAGTCTAAGTCTATTCTAAGAATAGTGGCAGATATGGCTGGATCTTTTACCTAGAGCAAGTACTTGTTCCATACCAATGAATTTGTTACCTGGGTTTGAAGGAACATCTGTAAAAGTTTCATCATCACTACCCATAGTTGGGTAGCAGAAAAGTTTAGAAAAAAACAATACAGACACACACAGAATGTTAAGAATCATAGACTCGCAGGGCTGGAAAGGACTTTGGAGTCTTCTAATTCACTTCCTGCCCAAGGGAGGAGTCCTTAAGCCATCCCATGCAAATGGTTGTCCACCCTTTTCTTGAAGATCTCCAGCATATTATACAGTAAGCATATTATACAGTATCAACTTGTTAAACCAAACATTACTATTCTGCTTCTCCCAGTGTCTGTCTATCTCTTTCTTTTGTTCAACTTTGCCCCCACTTCTTCATCCCAATTTGACAGAAGTTGGGCTTGACACCACAGCATGTCTTGCGCTGCAGACGTACATGATTACTCTTCCGGAATACATAACCACAAAATTATAAGCAAATCACAGACTTATGGGAATTCATTTTACAAACAAGGATGCTTTCAAAGACAAGAATGTTTATAGGCTGACAGTTTCGATTTAACATAAAAAATGAGATAAACAATCAACATTAATGAAGGAATTTCTTTTACATTATACACACAAAGAAAAAAAATGTTTAATGTGCCCCCTCATCATCATCATTTCTGAAAGTGAGGGGGGGGATTGATAATGAAAAGAACAGCAAAATGACAGAGGAGATACCCAACTACATGACTGAGATGCAAAGGTTGCTTATCCTTTGTTTGTATACTTTTAAAAAATGCCCAACATAAACCTGCCAAGAATGGTGTATGATCCATTGATATGGAGACATAAGGACAGTCAGTCTCTGAAATATTAAGGTCACTGGAATGTGCCAGAAACAGAAAAGTTATGTGCTTTCATTTACTGTGGTTTTTAATGCTTGTTTGTCTTATATCCTCCCAAAGCCACACAAACCCTTAAGAAGAGCTGAAGTTGGATCTTTGCTTGTCTGGAGAAGTAGAGACAAAATCAGGCTAGTAGGAGACCTATACAGACCCAAAAGGCATTGTATAGACAGAAAGGCTCCTTCACAAGGCATTGTCTTTTTTTTTCAGAGAATTTGTTTCCCAGTTTGAAGTGCCAAACCAGAAACCCAGAAATGTCCATGTAGACAAAAATATGGATATTAAATTAAGGCACAGTAATACTATATTTATAGCATGGTTAAGTACATGATAGAAATGGCTGTCTTATAAAACAATTAAGGGAGGTCATTCCACACATCTGCTAATAATCAAGTTCTATTGAAGTTCATTGGTCCACACAATTGCACTCAATCTATTAATTGATCCATCAGGATAGCAAGCCAAGTATGGAAACATCAGTTCAGTCTGAACACATATCATATGAAGATAAATATTAAATTTAAAATATGCTTATAAAATTCAGTAAAAAAAATTGGGAGGGGGGGGGAACAGGTTGGAAAATATTTTCAGTCCCAAATCTTTTCCAAGGGATCATTTTCTCAAAGAGAGCATCTTGCCTCTTTTAATTTTTCTGAATCTATCCATCCACTGAGGAGATGAAAGAACTGCTTCAAGAAAAACAAGCCAGTGACCTTCTCCATGCAATTTGGCTTGCCTCTGAGATAACGTTTAGAATGTCACTAAAAAGAATAATTCAGTTTATACTATCTAAAAATCTCATTTGTGGAAAGATAGAATTTTTCCTTTGAGTTCAGCCAAAGAGGAAAACACTGGATTGACTATATCCTTTAATTTTATAACATCCATACAAACCAATTCCAACATGAAGAAATTGTTATTAAACAATAAGACACAAAAAAGATGGCATTTCTGATTGAAGACAGTTTCTCCTGTCTGTTTAAAATTAAAGTTGATTTTAAGTCTCTTTTGCAGATATCAAAGTCTTTAGGAATGTTTAAGAACTTTTAAAGTTTAACGACAATAATTTTCAATACCCACTTATACTGTATAATCAAAAAAAGTTAAACTGAGTTATTTCTCTTTGGAAAAGCAGATTATTTTGATTTAGGTAATCCAATAGCTTTTTAGTTTGTTTTACCACAAATCTGTCACATATGCAAAAAAGTGAAAGTTCTCATTCAGGTACGCATTAAGATTAAAAATGCATTTACTGCAAAGATTTACAAACAGCAAAATATTGGACAAAATACCTGCAAATAAATCAGCTTTGTAGAACAAATTAATGATATTTTTATGTATAGTTCAATGAAATCTAGAATTTGTTTTTAAAGGTGACATGTAAGAGATTAACAATTTCTCTCTAAATATGGTACTCGAGAATTTCATGCCATCCTTATACTAGACTCTGTACCACTAACTATATACTATGTACAATTAACTCATCTAAGCGTAACACAGATGTATTACATGGAAGCATGGAACCACAACCTTTTCCCACAACTGCAGATAGTGTTGTAATGATATCAAAGATGGACAAAATACCAAGTTCCTCTTGTTATAAAAATCAGGCTCTAAACAAATAAATAAAAAGAAATTCAAAGCTGCCATTTCTATTTCATCTATTCTTGAAATTAAGTCTTGAATCTCAATCATATTTTAAGTAACAGTTGCTGTGTAACACCAGAGAGGTTAATGTATGCTTTGCCAGAACTGAAGAAGCTTGTGGGATGAAAAGTTTTCAAGGAAGAAACAATAATGTCCTGTTGCATTATGAAAAGCACCTTGGGAATATTCTCATGCTTATTCTTGCTGTAAGAATTTTTAATTTATTTATTAATCATATTTCTATGGCCTTCCATCTCATAAAATGTGAGTCTGAGTGGCATATAGCAATGCATTACAACATTATACTATTATTAAGGATCAATAAAGGAGAATGTCTGCCAATGTGTTGTGAAATTAAAGAGTTTTCATTGATAATTTCACAACATATGGACAGACTTAACCATAGTTTCAACTCAGAAACTGACCATCCTAGACCAAGTCAAGTCCAGAAACTCTAGGGAATTTCTAGAAGCCTAGCACTTTGACAAATTGGCCATCAATAGACACAGACATAAACAATATCAACATACTGTGAAAAATCCACAAGCCACAAAGGGAGCAAAAAGATCAAAACACCTCCCCACTGGCAATCAACACCCAATGAGCATAGATTAAATCCAAGATAAACATCAGACCAACAATCAAGAAGTAAACAATACTCCAATCAAAGAACTACCAAACAAGCTAACAGTAAACAACCAACCAAAGAACCTCCAAAACTACTCCTATTCCTACTGACACAGAAAGCTACTAAAACTGAAAGCAAAACTCACTCCTTACTAGCACTGATGATATTACCTAGTTTGGTTAATGAAATGCCTGCAAGAAAACAACCAAGGTTAGAGAGCACCAAGAACCCATCATTGTTAAATAGCTTGTAAATATTTTCATAGGCAGATAATAATGTATATAAAGTAAGATAGCAATTTATATCTTTCTATATTGAAAAGTAGATGTGGAACAAAAAAACAAGATAGCCCATTCTTTTTATAACCTAAGGCAGAGGTGAAATTCAGCAGGTTCTAACAGGTTCGCTAGAACTGGTACTAAATTTTCTAAGCAGTTCGGAGAGCTGGTTATTAGAAGAAATCTCCTTTTTTCCCCCATTTTACAGGGTTAATACTGTAAGGAAGGCAGGAAAAAAAACATTCTAGTGTTGTTTCTAGCCTAATCTTTATTGCCTTGCTTACAGAAACTGCCCACCCAGTCACATGACCCCCCAGACATGCCCACCAAGCCACGCCCACAGAACCGGTAGGGAAAAACAATGAATTCTACCACTGACCTAAGGATTGAAGACTTCCAAGATCCCTTCCAGTTCCATTATTCTATTAGTCTACTCTGTTAATTCTTATGCAGCAAAGGCAATACAAAGCTACCCTCCTCTCATTATTTTGGTTATGATGACTTCTGAACAAGTCTTTAACCCAGATTAGGAATTTTACAACTTTGTTGTAATTGAAGTTCTAGACCTTAACACATGAATGTTGGAATCAAGATTCAGCATAAAAATTAAAAAAAAACATTACCTCATGGTAATTTTAATGATGGTAATGATATAAGTTACAATGATCACTTCTTTTGTGTCCCTTTTTTTTCATGGTGAACATTTACAGATTGTAAAACATCACAGTAAACCAGGCGGCATTTAATGGAAGCATAATTATCATTTGATTGATAATCTTCAATATATCTTGTTGGCCAATGAGTCACATAGATTGTTTGATTAGATTGACCATAGGCCACATTTAGCAGGACCCTTCTTGTGTCTTTACATGGTTTTGTACAATTAAATGATGGACTCAGTACAATGGAAAGGCTATAGGTAGTAGTATCTTACAACTTTAAGTTGCTCTGCAAATAGTTCAGAACTGCCTAACTTGTAAAACTCTGTAGACTTTCATGATAGTTGCACTTTCTGAAAGACTGAACTTCTTCATTTGCCAAGACTTTCTACCCATTGATAGATTTATTTATATCTCAGCAACACTTTAATGTTGAGTTTAAGACTGCCAAAATGTTTGTCCATTTCCAGAGAAATTTACCAGTGTCTCTGGGAAAGGAAATTATTACTACTATTATTTCCATCATGAAGACTTAATAAAGAAATATTAGGAACATATGTCTCTTATAATAAATAATTATGATGTATCCATGATTTCCAGTATAGTATATTTTTCTTTAGCTAATATTTAATATTACCCATTTGTTATTGACTTTTTAAAATCATCATCTCCCTTTTCAACTTTCATATAACATCTCCTTTGTCTTACTTATCAACTCATCAAAATCTCACACTGAATTATTGTTATAATCTGCCTAATTTAAGCATTACAGCATTCTTTCATGTTTATTAATTAGACAATTATAGTTTTCAAAATATAAAATGTATATCTATTAGAAATCCAGCAATCATTTTCAGAGAGACAATTTACTGTTGTCTAATCTTGTTGACATTGAGATGATTTAGGGCAAGAAAGTTCCTTAAAGAAAACAACATCTTGAGAATTTTTTGTGTCTCTATCAGCTTCTTCAAATTCTCCAACTGACTTTATAACAATTACCCTTGGACAACTGCATTCTAACAATTTAATGCAGAGAAAATTGCTCTTGAAAATGCAATGTACCAGTTTTTATAGTAGCAAGCTATTATTATAGGAAAGATTGTAATTATTGTACAATTATTATTTTTCCTCAAGGACATATTTAAAAATATTTCTATCTAGTAAATATATATTTAAGGTATTTCAGGGAACTTTGATAATAAATGTATTTATAGCTCTTTACATACAAAATCTTCTTTCTATAGTTGAACACTTTTTTTAGGAAAGTTTCACTGAAAATACAAATACGTTGGCACAAAAGACGAGGGCTATTCCAGTGAAATTATAGCTCAAGTAATTACACCAAATAGGGATCTGATTTACAACCCCTGATTTGTATTACTATGTCAAAACACATTCTTTCATACTTTAATAATTTGTAAAATATTGCCACTGCAATTACAATAAAGAAAATATTTCCCTTTAATAATGCTTTTTTAAATGGACAAATCTTATGGAATAAATAAATTTTTATTTTGGTACTCTGTAAATATTAACCATATTAACCAATTAGTATATTAACCATTGATTCTCTTTTTATGCTCAGTGTATGAAATTAAAACCATTTTCTACATCTCAAATTTGGAATAGCATAGAGTCAGGGATTATTTTTCAGATTTGGGATGTATGGTAAAATTCCCCACATGATTGAGATGTATTTACAATATTTGGATCCTGTTTACTTGTAGTTCTATTAAACCTAGTAAGATCCTTATATTCGCATAATCTGTATTTTATGTCAAGTTATAAGGAATGCTTTTCCTGTATCAAACTG
Organism: Myanophis thanlyinensis; assembly: GCA_017656035.1. NCBI lineage: Eukaryota > Metazoa > Chordata > Lepidosauria > Squamata > Homalopsidae > Myanophis > Myanophis thanlyinensis. The sequence goes on from JAEANM010009487.1 coordinate 13,274, forward strand.
TTTACTTGTTCAGATCTTCATCATAGTGTCCTAATATTCTCAGAAAATTAATTTTCTCATTTAATTTAAAAAAGAGAGAAAGAGAACATTCTTGGTGGTTCCATAAATGTCGAATTGGTTTCCCTCAATTACTTTGTGTAAGATGGCCAAAACCTTCCTTACTTGAAAAGACTTTGGGATTATAAGTGTCTGGTCTCCATTTTGATGCAATTTTAAAGTGCAGTGTTTTTATTACAATTTGTATGTTTATTAAAACAGTGTTCCTTTCTTTTAAAATTCTATGATGTTGATTATGTTTACTATTATCTATAATAAATTAAGTAATTATTTCAGCATAAGGAAATATTAAATCACCAACCCAGTTATTTTAAATATATTTAAATAAACAAATCAGGGTGTATTATGGGGACAAAATACTTTCAGGCCTTATTCCATGGAGGGCAAAAAATATACATGGGACTTCACAGCTATAAGACTTCAAGAAATGCTGGCCAGTTATGATGACAAAATGGAGGCACCACTGCAGCAATTCAGACAACCACTAATATCTGCCTCAAATAAATATCCCCACTAAAAATAACAAGTTTGACAGGAGGAAACACTTGGCTGGATCTGGAAGACTTATTTTGAGATGTACAACTGCCACCTAGTGCCTAAATAGAGATCCTACAGAAACTCCGTATTAAATATATTCTGCTAATTTTCTTTTTTGTTTTTGTTTTGGTTTGGTTGGTCTCATAAATCCTATGAAAGAAGGTTGACCTCACAAAATAAATAGGAGGAAACATCTAAATAAATTATTTCTAAAGTATATCTCCAAATACTAGATTTAAATACTAAATTTACACAATGTGCATCAAATTAAAGATAAAAACGTTTTGGTAGTGTTCCAGCAAGAAAACTTTCTAGTAACGCTGGTGACTCCTACGACTGTATAGTACTTCAGCAGGAAGGCAAATATATATATATACCTGGAAACATGCATGGGTGCAAATGTAATACCTTCCCACAATATCTTAAAGCAGTTGCACAGCATTAGATAAAATGACATCACTTTTAAAAATCAACAACCAGGTGCCAGCTTTGGGCCCTGCATACTCAAGGCAACATTTTTATCTTTGAATAAAAACAACCATCATGATTACCACGGAATACCACAAAGTTTTATTAACAGTGGTGGAATTCATTTTTTTTTAACTACCGGTTCTGTGGGCATGGCTTGGTGGATTAACCCTGTAAAATGGGGGGGGGGGGGAGGAGATTTCCTCTAACAATTGGTTCTCTGAACTGCTTAGAAAATTTATTACCGGTTCTAGTGAATAGGCTAGAACTAGTTGAATTTCACCTCTGTTTATTAAGAATACCTGATTCTCTTCCTCATGTACTCTATTTGAAGCCCACTGGCCTGACAGCTTTATTTATAGTTGTCATTTCTGGTTTCTTTTCATTGCCCACAGCTTATCTACTGCCTTTTACCTATCTCATTCTCTATTTGGAAATTAGTGCCTGGCTTTATGTTATCTTCTGCCTCTGCCTAATAACCCTAACCATCCCTGAGTTGTCCCAAAGGTGCTTTTTGAAGAGGTTACTGGACTTTCTCGTTTTCTTTGAAGGTGTTTCACTTCTCAGCCAAGAAGCTTCTTCATCCATGAAGCTGAAGAAGCTTCTTGGATGATAAGTGAAATGTCTTCAAAGAAAAACCAGAAAGTCCAGTTGCCTCTTGAAAAAGCACCATTGGGACAACTATGACCTGATGACTGAGAATCTCCATATACATCCTTGAGTTGCACAATGACAAACCTGATGGAAAAACCATTCTTCCTGAAAGAATCACTTTCTTGGAAGGGACCATGAAGAAATCCAAATTAAAGTATCCCTGAAAGATGGTTGTCTAATTTCTTCCTGAACATATCCACTGAAAGGAGACCATTACCTGTCTGGGAAACTAATTGCAATGCTTTTTTTGGTGGGTTAGGAGTTTTCTAACATTCAGTTAGAACCTGTTACCTTGTGTCTATTATTATGGATCACTTCACTGTGATGAAAAGCCATTGATGAGCTCACTCTGAGTATAATTTTCAAGTCAGTTGTACAATGACAGAATTGTCATGCAAACCATACTTCAATGACCTGCTGTCAGAATTTTACATAATACTCTATCAAATGTTGTATCTAAATTCCAACATCCAGGCTTACTCCTTACCTGCTCTTTACAGTTGCCTGCTCTTTACAATTGCCTATATCTTTTTGCAAGAAAAGAGTAAACCCAAATCAATTGAGTAGCACTACCAAATCTCCATCCACCCCATTTGCAAAACATTCCCAATTTACAAAACATTCCCAACTACGCAGCTCAAGTTAGTTGTAAGGTAAGTTCAGAATACTACTCAAGTCCCTATAATGAGGACAAACATTCTCATGCAAGTATAGCTTTCTGCTAATACAATCATAGATAGAAAACAATTCAGCAGTGAAAAGAGGAGGAAGAGGAAGAGAAGAGGATTAGGAGCTTTAAACTGGATACAAGCACAAAGAAAACACTACAGACATAATTTATATTTTCATATCATCTATTAAATATAATATTTCTGAAGCATGCTGAAAACCTAGTTAAAATATCTTGGTACAAATCTAACCAAAATTATGAAATTGTGTCCAGTTGACTAATGCAGTTAAAATAAAATTATTTTAAATGTGATTATTAAGATGTTCATAATTAATAATTTTAGGTTCAAAACAAGTAAGTACTAAAAAAATTAATATACATTCTGTCTTCAGATTTACAGTGTTAAAATAGTAATCTAATTAGATTTTCATTTGGATTTTTTTTTTTCAAATTGTGTTAAAATGCACTGAGCACTGAATCTGGATTTCCAAAGTGAATATTTTTATTTTCAAATTCTTGGAAAAATATATCATTAAATGTTGCAAGATATGTCTGTGTTCAGTTTTCAGCGGAGACACCATTGGCTCCAGCAGGATACATATTTAGAATATAATCAGTATCAAACTTAACATGGACTTGAAATGTTATGGTCTGTTAGATGATAGACATACACACACACACACA